>LZPO01087287.1:56852-76961 GCA_001675575.1 Neotoma lepida | reverse complement strand
AATGGTCAAGTCCTGGGAAGACTAGCTATAACCTTTATTGATAGATACCATCTGTTAAGGTTCAGGAGGTCTTGCTTGATTAAATCTGATCCATCTTAACATAGAACAAATCCACAGCCTCTTGTTTCCTATGGAAACAAAAGCAGAGCCTCTTTTCCAAAGCAACATATCCTTATATTCAAATTTTCAAGTTACCTTTAAAATATATATATTGGTTTAACTTAGCAGCCTTTACAATCAAATATCTTTCTGCAGTTAACTCATTAACAATCAAAACATTTAAAGAAAATACAATATACATAATCCAGACTCTGTGTATTTTTCATCTTTATGTGGCTATTTCTTTTATATTACTTTTATTGTCTCTTTAAAGAGTTTATTTTTTAAAACTATTTCTTTATATAACTGCCTATACATATTTTCCTCCCTCTTCTAAGCCTACATACATTTTTACACACACTGTAAATTGTTTAGAGGTTTATTCCATCTGAATCTGTCTTATTGTATATCTATGATCCTTTCTGACCAGGAGAGATTTTAAACTGCTAAGTTGCATGGTGACTTTGGCTGTTGACTCTGCCCTGTTTGGTTTCCCAACATGGTGGAGGTACATTTACTGCCAGCTCTGGGAGCCATGCTCACCACCAACTCTGGAAAGCAGTGGATCTATGCCTCCATCAAGCAATATGTAGCCCAGAAACTTTTTTGTGTGTATGTGTGTGTGCTAGCAAAAGCTAAGTCTACCACACAGTGTCCTGCATGGCTTGGAGACTCCTCTGTGTACAGTGGCAGGAATCCACCATGCTGCATTTAAACTCAAATGATGCAGTGTCTCTGTACCACAGCCCACATGAGAGACACAAACTAGGAAGTTACTCTTGGTTCTGTTTTAGAACCCTTTTTTAAAGCTTTGTCAGGTTTTAGGTGGAAATTCTTGCCCTATGTTGGGCACCAATTGTAGGTGGAAGTTTCTTGATCCCACCTGGCCCTGTGGTCCTGATGAATCTCTCTCACCTGCGATCCCACAGCTACTTATAAAATAATTACATAGAGGCTTATATTACAAACTGTATGGNCTATGGCTCTTGCTTGTANTAGCTAGCTCTTTCAACTTAATTNAATTCATTTCTACTAATCTATGTTTTGCCATGTGGTTTCATGGCATTACCTGTTCTCTCACATCTTGCTTCTCCTTGCAGCTTCTGTCATGACTCTGCTTTTCTCCTCCTTGTATCTGTGCTTGGATTTCTGGCCTGCCTCCAAGTTGCCTTGTCATAGGCCAAAGCAGCTTATTTATTAACCAATGGGAACAACATATATTTACAGCATACAGAAAGACAACCTACAGCAACACCCAGCAAGACATTCAACCATCATAGAAGGATAAAACAAGATATTCCATGATAAAGTAAAATTTAAACAATATCTACCTACAAATCTAGCTCCATAGAAGGTTAACCCAAAGAAGTTAACTATACCCATGAAAACACAGGAAATAAATAATCTCACACAGCAAAAGCAAAAAGAAGGGAAACATACACACATACACACACACACCCCACAACTATCACTACTAACAATAACAACAANACAAAAATCAGGAATTAACAATCATTGGTCATTGATATCTCTCAATATCTATGGTCTCAATTCCCCAATAAAAAGACACAGACTAGTATAATAGATGTGAAAACAGGATCCATCCTTCTGCTGCATATAAAAACACACCTCAAAATCAAGGATAGACATTGTTTCAGGGTAAAGAGTTGGAAAAAGATATTCTAAGTAAGTGGAGGCAAGCTGGTGTAGCTATTTTTAGTATCTAACAAAATAGACTTCAAACCAAAATTAATCAAAAGAAATGGGGAAGGACACTGTATATTCATCAAAGGAAAGATCAGCCAAGATGATCTTTCATCTTAACATCTATGCCTCAAATACAAGGGCANCCAGTTTTGTGAAAGAAACACTACTATAGCTTAAATCACATATTGACCCTCACACACTGATAGTGGGAGACTTCAGTACTCCACTCTCACCAATAGACAGGTCATCCAAACAAAAAATAAACAGAGGAATGCTGGAGCTAACAGATATTATAAACCAAATGGGCCTAACAGATCTTTACAGAACATTTCACCAAAACACTAAAGAATATACCNTTTTCTCAGCACTTCACAGAACTTTCTCCAAAATTGNCCAATACTTGGAGACAAAGCAAGTCTCAACAGATACAAGAAAATTGAAATAACACCCTGCATCCAATCAGACCACCGCAGATTAAAGCTGGATATCAACAACAACAGAAAGACTACAAACTCATGAAAACTGAACAACTCTCTCTACTGAATGAAACATGGGTCAAGACAGAAATAAAGAATTTAAAGAATTTAAAGACTTCCTATAATGAATATACAACCTGAAAAATTTATGGGGCACGATGTAAGTAAGTAAGTAAGTAAGTAAGTAAGTAAGAGGAAAGTTCGTAGCACTAACTGCTTACATTTATAAAAAAATGGAGAGATCTCATACTAGCAACTTATTGGCACACCTCTAAGCTCTAGAACAAAAAGAAGTAAGCAGACCCAAGAGGAATAGATGGCGGGAAATAATCANACTGAGGGTTGAAATCAATAAAATAGAAACAAAGAGAATAATACAAAGAATCAATGAAACAAAGAGTTGGATCTTCCAGAAAATCAACATGTTAGACAAACCCTTAATCAAACTAACTCAAAGACATAGAAAGAATATACAAATTAACAAAATTAGTAACAAAAAAGGGGCTGTAGCAACATACTCTGTGGAAATCCATAGATTCATAAGGANATACTTTAAAAACCTGTATTCCATCAAATTGGGAAATCTAAAAGAAATGGATAATTTTCACAGTAAGTTCCAATCGCTAAAGTTAATCAAGATCAGATAAACAATTTATAAAGACCTATAACCCCTAGTGAAATAGAAGCAACATTTAAGAATCTCACAACCAAAACAGCCCAGGGACAGTTTTAACACAGAATTCTACCAGACAAGGCTTCCAGTGGTGGGCCAGTGTTGCATTTGGTAGAGTTGTTGGCCGAGAGAGTCTCATGGGGATCCCCAAACAACCTAGGTTGATGCTAGAACAGAGGGTCTCTCTCTGAAAACTGACAGCAGGGGGTTCCTGTTGCCGAGGACAACATCCACACAGCTCATTAAATGTAGAGAGAGAGAGAGCTGGTGCCTGAATTGAGCCTTCACCTCTACGTTCTAGTCTCTTTGTTGAGGGAAGGTACTCTGCAGGCTACAGAAACCCAGCGGCAAAACCTTCGATCTACTATTTGTCCCTGCTGCAAGATGCGCTGGGGCAATGGTGGCGCAGAACTTGAGGGAGTGGCCAAACAATGTCTGGTTTAACTTGAGACCATGCCTCAAGAGGGAGCCTATGCGTCACACTGCTTGGATGGCCAGAAACTGGAGATTGGATAGTCCAGATACTTAGGGTAGAACTCAACGTCACTGGCAAAAGAAAAAAAAAGAAAAAAAAGAAAAGAAAGAGAAAGAAAAAAATGGAGACTGAATGCAGGGCTTCATGTGCTACAAGCACTTTCCACGGCTGAGCTCCCTCCCTATCNTCTTGGTTCAAAATCATTTTCAGAATGATATCGAGTGGAGACTAATGAGAAAAGTCACNAGAATGCCTCTGTCCATCTGTTCCATTTCTCCTGTTTGCTATCCGCTTGTTGTCTGAGGTTCTGTGGCTTCTGTCTCACTCACTCTTTACAACAAAATTTTATAATGAATGTATCAATTGCATATTCATGCTCCACTTTCTAAGCAAANGCTCTTTCTGTCTTTTACTCAGTTTCCAGAAATGAATTCGTGCAGATGGCTCAGGTGGCTCATAGAATATGATGCTGAGGGGATCGNGAGCNTTTGATGTCTCTGTCGTCGGCCAGAAAGATTTGCAGTGGGACATGATTAGCAATTGCCAGTTTGGCAGAAATTAAACAGACTGATTCAGAATTGAAAATGAGACTTTGTCATCCACTACGAAGCACACNCTGGGCAGGAGAGGGGAAAAGGCTCACTAGCCAGTAGCTGAGCAAGCATCATCCCTAGGGTCTTCATGAATCAGAATGGCAAGATGCCCTTTAGGCACAAGGACAACATAAAGTCTTTCCTAAGGTTGCNGGTCACCACCAGGGAAGAGCGCGTCTCAATGGAAGAGAAGAAACCTGAGGATACTNTGNAGGGGAAAGTGAAGTTGAAATCCCAAACTGACTACATTCCAAAAAGCCTGTTTGAAAGCAGGACTGCTGANATCATCTAAAAAGCTTGCTGATGTTGTGACTAGCAGAGCTGCAATCACACGTTGCTGTTTTCAGACGGCAGCATGTGCTGTGTATGTGAAACATGCTGCAGCTTGGATGTTAAGTGTTCTCAGAGGGAGCCGTGTGTTGGTTTGGTCTCCAGACTGGTGCTACCGAAGGGTAGTGGAACCTTTAGGAGATGGAGCCCAGTTAGAAAAAGTTATTAGGGGAAGGTCCTTCGAGGGGATATTGAAAACCCAGCTCCAGCCTCTCTCTCTCTGTTTCCTGGCCTCTATGAGGTGAACAGGACTTTTATGCCGTTGACTCCTGCCACGAGATATTGCGTGTCTGCGGACCCCCAACCACAGCATCAAATAACCACGGATTGAAATTGTAAAAATGTGAGCTGAGGCTAGTGAGATGCTCAGCAGATAAGGGCGCTTGCCGCTAACTCTTGATGACCTGAGTTTTAAAAAGAAAGCAAAAATAGAAATCGGTGATCTATGTGAACCTTTTATCTCTTTTAAGTTGATTACCTCGGGTATTTTGTTGTAGCAATGGAAATGTGACTAATACAAAAGGTTGATTTTTTTTTTCATTCTTAGAATCGAGCTTCCCCTAGTATTTGACATAATCCAAATGCTGGTCTCCTAGGTAATTCATGTCCTCCAAGCTTCTATGATCTCTGTTTTCCTGTAGTATTTAAATAAAAACACCTTGGGAATAAATTGCTTTAGCAGGCAGTGTAGCATTCATTGGCAAGGAGTTCAGAAGGGAGGTACATGAGGATTCATGTCTTCCCTGGGCACTCCAAGATATTTAGCAAGACAAGATAGGAAGCAGCTCATCTTTGGACTAAGTTTGATTAGCTGAAGCACTAAGGACACATTAGGCCCACCCTGCTCTTGTAAGTGGGCACTTAGGGCATAAGCTCATGGTTTTAGTTTCTCCGTGTTTCAAAACAATTAAGACACAGAAACTGCTATAAGAAAACTGATTTGTTTTCCGCAGACCACACTAGAGAGAGAAAGTCTCTGACTTTCTCCCCTTTCCCTAGAGCAATGCTGCAATGTCATAGAAATGATGTAACAAGACACAAGCCACATGCACTTGTTGATGTGTCTGTGCGTAAAGCTCTCAGAACTTTGGGAAAGCTGTCCCTGAACTGAGCTCCTCTTTTGGTCCAGGGCTTTAGCTTTTCTCTTCCCCAGTATAGGATTCCCTGGGAAATTTAATTCTTTCCGGACCATTGTTTTAGGATCCCTTTTTGCTGTGAATAGGGGAGTCATAAAGTGGCAATCTGAGGAGGCAGAACCTTGGGTGAGCCCCGNGCTAAGTGAGCAGNGATGGAGCTCCAGCCATTCCTTTGGTTATGGTCAAGACCCTTGCAGGCAAGTCTCATAGACTTCTAATACAGAAGGACAGTAGTGGAATTTCCCATGCCTCCAAGCCCCCTTGTTTAAACATATTTTTTAATTGGGAATTTCACATCATGCACTCCAATCCCAGTCATTTTCCAGTCCCTCTGTATCTGCCCTTCACCCTTNTAGTGTCCCCCCCAAAAGAAAATTTAAAAAGAAATAGAAGTAAAAATATTAAAAATATTTTAAAAAGCAAAACAAAAACAAACAAACAAAACACTTCACTTCCTTCATCTTTCCTGCCTATATCACCTCTTTGCTTTAGTGCCATTGGGAGCTGCGGTGTATCATGCTTGTCCAAAGAGCTTTACTTGCAAATGTTCCTTGTGTAAAGACTTGTTGGTCAGGTTCAAGGCCTCTGGCTTCTGGTAGCCATCAGCACTGGACTCTCTCTGAAATTCCTTTCAGATATCCCAAGGCCACCCTCCCCACCCACCCCAGCCATGGAGATCCTGTGGTTATGGTTCCACAGGACCTGTCTCTTCATGTGCTCATGCAGGACATCAGTGAGGTAGATGTGGGGGTGAGCCAACTCAAAGCCCTGGATATGTGCCTGGGTGGTAGCTGAGGTGGTCAGTCCAGCCTGCTGGGACCACCCCTCTCAGGCGAGGGGAGGAGCCAGCTCTCCCAGGCCTGTGGTGAGTGGTGGGACCACCTTTCCTAGGGGCTGTAGAGGGNAGGTGGTATTGGGGGATGGTCAAGTTGCTTTGGTCATGGTGTTTATCATAGCAACAAGGAAAACAAACCAAAACAGGGGTGGAGGGTGGAGGTGGGGAATGGGGGTGAGGAAGTGGGGGTAGGGGATGAGGAGGTGGGGAACACCTTTGTGACATTTATACCCTAGTTTTAGGCAAACGACAGAGGGCAGAGTGCTTATTTTATATATGCCTCTTTTCAAGTTTGAGTTTTCAGCTTAAAATAATTCTTAAGCCAAAGTGTCATATTTAGGGTGGTATTCTCTTTGCAACCCTTTGGCAACAGTGTAACAGTGACATCTAAATAGTGCAGGCTGGAAACCAGTGGTGTTTGTATACATTACAGTATATTTGTTAAGACTGGATTTGGGCTGTCAGTTATCTGTTCCAAGCGAAGGCAAGATTGGAATGTGAGTTCATCTTTTCTTCTTTTTGAAGACTTTACCACAATCCAGTAGAGGCTAGCTCTGGAAAGAAGCAAGCATTTATAAACAAAGAAACTGAAATGAGCCCAGNGATTCGGAGCTCCATGAGTTAGGAAGGCCAACTACTTCTGAACTTCTAAAATTTTTCTTAAAGGTCTATTATGACTTCGAAAAATTTAAGGGCCTTCGGCAAAGACCAGATTAAGGGTGTGGCTATCCTACTCAGATTTATTACTTCAGATAGACCCGGGGTGTGATGGTTAACTGCAATTGCCAATTTGGCAGGATCTGAATTACCTAGGGAAAGAGTTTCAATGAGGGATTGTCTAGACTAGACTGGCCTGTGGGCATGTCTGTGAGGGATTTTAATTGAGTTGAGGTAGGAAGACCCACCTTCAAATGTGGGTGGCGCCATTCACAGGCTGCCCCTACGCTGAAGGAGAAAGGAGGGAGCTAAACACCAAGCATTCATTGTTCTCTCCTGCTGACTGAAGATGTGTGTGACCATCAGCTTCAAGCTCCTGCACAGACTTCTCCACCNGCGTGGACTGTGCTTTGAACTGTGCACTAAAAGCAAGCTTTCTTCTCTAAAGTTGCTTGTGTCTGAGTGTTTACACAGGGTAAATAAATAAAATGGAGAGAGGCCAAGGTTGGACTCAGAGGATGAAAGCAAACCAGGTTAAGAAACATGACTGGGGAAGAGAAGCCGAGCATGAGTACTGGAGCAGACAGACAGGACACCAGAACCTACCAAGACTTTGAGAACACTGTGTTGACAAAGAAATGCCACACGGGGGCGAAGAGAAATGTACTTTTCCCCCCTCAGCCCTCATAATTTTGTATCTGAGACACACTGTCTTAGGTAGTTTTCTATTACCCCAGCAAATTCCTGCGAGAAACCAACAATTAAAGAGAAAAGTTTGATTTGGTCATAGTTTTATCAGTTCCAGTCCATGGTTAATTGGTTCTTTGCTCTGGGTTCATAACAAGGCAGCACATCATGGTGGCTGCAGGTGGCAGAGCATAGCTCTTCACCTTATAATCAGAAATTGAGAACAGAAAAGTTGAATGGACCAAGGTCCCNCACGCCTCTTCAAATGCATGCCCCCAGTGACCTATGCCCCCAGCGACCTGTGCCCTAGTGACCTCCAGATCTCACACAGCCTCACTTCTAAAAGGTTCCATTAACAGCCAGCAGTGCCACACTGGGGCCTAATTCTTTAGCACATGGGTTTTTAGGGGACACTTAAGTTCCAAATTCTAGCATAGACTTCTATAATGAAAGACAAATGGACAAGAGATAAATAAGCAGGCTATGTGTTCACGGCATATCTAGCAGAAGAACCATCTTTAATGACATAGCAACATACCAAGAAAGAAAACTAAATTATAGGGAAGTGACCAGATGAAGGAAGAAGGGTCAGCTCTGGGAAGGGGAGTTTATGGGAAGAGCCTCTGCTTGCAGGTTCTTCTCTGGCCATTTCCTCGGAGCTGATACGCAGCATTGCGAAAAATTCACCGTTTTCAGGAGGGAAAAGAGCGATGGGGAGGGGGGGGCTATTTTTGTTTGTTTTGTTTTGTCTTTTACTAGATTTCTCACCTGCTTTCAGGTAAGCAGAGAGAAGGTAAGGAACTCCACACCGGATTGTCTCCAGCTCAATAATCCTTTATATTTTGGAGAGAAATTGTTTTGTTTCCTTCCCTAGCTTGCACCAGCTCATTACTCAGCCCTGAGCAAGTACCAAAGGTCTAACATTTTCCTTATATATGGCCCTGGTGGCAATAGACACGTACTGTACCTTCTACTGTGCAAATTTGGATCTGTGGAGAATACAAGAGTTATTTCCACAGGGGAAACCAGGCCAGGCAGGTAAGTTTCTTTATTGGCAGAATGGCTATACAGTGTCCTGCCCAGCAGGATTGGAAATCTCTCTGCACTAGTGATCTCTGTGTTTTTCACCTTTACCTTCTCTAAAATGGAGTCTCACGGTGCACATCTTATCTCTGCTCCATCATACACATGGGTGCTGGTGTGAAGTAAGGCAGGGCAACTTTTAGTTTGTTAAGCACATGAATTACAAATGTCCCCAAAGAACATTATTTATAACTTCTGAGATTTGGGTTGCATTTAGTAGTGTNGAATTTTCAGTTTCTTCTTCCAAGGAAGGTTGCATTTTCCTTAGGGATAGAAATGGCATATGGACGTGAAGCTGTCCAGAGAGGGGAGCTCTGGTAGATATTACCAGTTATTCTGCTGTATTTCTGCTATTTCACCAGAATAAAGTACGGGAGAGTCCTAACTGGCCTATAAGATCTTGTTCCCAGCCTTCTTTACAAATGTAACAATGACCCTACAGCTGCTATAACCCAGGGGACATGAACCTTTTAGGCCAGTGTACTCCACATTCTGTTTCTCTTTCCAAGTTACTGGAATCTAGTCTGAAGATTGAAGATTGACTCAGCTTTGGCTGTGAAGAACGATGATGGCATAAGGGATTATGCTGCAAAAAGATTAAAGGCACCACATTCATGAGTGGGATCTCCAAACTGGGCTACTCACATTGGGACTGTTGTTTGGTATACATAACTTGTCTCATTGCTGTGATAAAATGTCCCACCAGAAACAGCTTGAAGGAAGACGACTTTATTTTGGCTAAAGTTTTGAGGGTCTAGTCCATCATGGCAGAGAAGTCATGGCAGTAGGAACATGAGGTGGCTGGTCACGCTGCGTCTGAAGTCAGAAATCAGAGACATGAGTGCTGGCTTTCCTTATTACTCAGTCTAGCACTCTAGTCTGTGGGATGCTGCTGTCCACACATAGGGTTGGCCTTTTCTCCTCTGTTAAACATTCTAAAGTATGGTGGTTTGATTAAGAATGATCCCTGTAGGCTCATGTATTTCTATGCTTAGGGAGTGACCTTGTTGAAATATGTGTGGCCTTGTTGGAGGAAGTGTGTCACTGGGGGGTGGGCCTTTGTGGTTTCAAAAGCTCAGTCCAGGCCCAGAGTCTCTCTCTTCCTGCTGTCTGCAGATCCAGATGTAGGACTCTCAGCTACTTCTGCTGCTTATGTGCCATCATGGTTCCTGCCATGATGACAATGGCTTAAACTTCTGAAACTGTAAGCAAGCCCCAATTAAATGTTTTCTTTTATAAGAGTTTCTGTAGTCATGGTGTCTCTTCACAGCAATAGAACACTGACTAAGACAGAAGTTGGTATCAGGGAATAGGCTATTGCTGTGACAGGCCTGACCATGCTGCTTGTTGGTAGAATGTGGACTTTGGGACTTTGGATGAGGAAAACAGATGAATGCTTTAAGTGAGACTTAATGCTCCATCCTGTAGGAGCATAGGAGACAATGCTGAGGGCAATTTGAACTGTGGGGACCCAGCTTAAGAAATTTTAAAGGGGACAAATATTAGAAAGGGACCATTCTTGTGATATTTTTGGCAAAGACTGTGGCTGCTTTTGCTCTTGTCCTAAAAGTCTGCTTGAGGCTAAATTAAAGATGTTTAGATTAATGGTGTTGGCAGAGGAGATTTTAAGACAGCCTAGTATTGACTATGTCATGTGGTTATTAGTGGCCAGTCTTATGCATATCTATAATGAAAAGGAGCAAGCTGAGCAAGGAAAAATACAAAATGTACAGTTTGAGGAGAAAAGGAGCATCAGGAAGTGTGATGGAGCTAAGAATTGTGCTTAAGAAGATAAAAAGCTTAAAGAAAAGCCTGGAGCTAAGTAAGTGGAATAAAGGGAGTGGTGACCTCAGGGAAGACCCCACCCAGCTAAGCTTCCAACTTGTGAAAAGAAACTTAAAAAAGCTTAAGCAGTGAAAAAAACCACCAAAAACAGAGAGCTGATGAAAATGTAATAGAATGAGGGGCCAAGTTCCAGCCCCCATAAGCAGCAGAACTTGGTAGCTTCAGCCATGTGGTTCTGGCTTTAGAGTCAAGAATACAAGAAACAGTTTGCAGAATCTCCCTTAAGAGTGTCCCTGCATGGAGGCCCAGACAAGCTATTGTATGAAACTGTGAAAGTGAAGCCTGAATTATGTTAGAATCTCCTAATTATGTTAGAACTCTGGAGATGCCAGAGTTCATGGGATACTTGCCATGAAAAACTGTAGACCTGGTATGGAATTAGGCCAAGAGAAAGAAGTATATTGCAGTCAACAAAGCTGAAAGGCATTGGAGATCTGAAGAGCACTTTGATAGCAGACATGGAGATGCAGAGTTTGGAGTTTGTCTCACTGGTTTTTGGTCTTGTTTTGGTCCTGTATTTTTTCTTCTTCTTCTTCTTTTTTTTAAGATTTATTTATTATGTAAAAGGACACAAAATCTCATTACAAATGGTTGTGAGCCACCATGTGGTTACTGGAAATTGAACTCAGGACCTCTAGAAGAACAGTCAGTGCTCTACCTCTGAGCCACCTCTCCAGCCCCGGTCCTATATTTCTTACTATGGTTCTTTTCTTCCCTTTTGGAATAGCAATGTATATCCTGTGTCATTGTATGTTGGAAGGATGTGATCTGCTTTTTGATTTTGATTTTACATAAGATTACAGTTAAGAGATTACCTTGAGTCTCAAAGGAAACTTTGAACTTTGGACTTTTAAGTAGTGTTGAGACTGTTATAGAGTCTTTTGAAGTTGGACTCAATGTATTTTTGTGTTATGATATGACTACAAACCTATAGGAGCCAGGGGTTGGAATGTGGGGGTTTGAATAAGAATGGCTCTCCATGGGCTCATATTTTTGAATGCTTAGGGAGTGACCTTATTGGAGTAGTTATGGCTTTGTTGGAAGAAGTATGTCACCAAGGTTGGTGGTTCCAAAAGCTTAATACAGTCCCAGAATCTCTTCCTGGGAAATTCAGATGCAGAACTCTCAGCTACTTTTCCAGCCCCATGTCTGCTTGTGTGCTACCATGCTTCCTGACATGATGACAATGGACTAACCCTCTGAAAGTGTAAACAAACCTCAATTAAGTGCTTTCCTTTATAAGAGTTGTAGTGGTCATAGTGTCTCTTCACTGCCATAGAACATTGACCAAGACATAAGGGCACTTCACAGAAACATGCAGAAGTGTATTTTAAATAAAGTCAAGCTGACAATGAAGATTTGTACTAGTTACTTGTCTTGCTGCCTTACCAAACAACCTGACAGGAGCGTCTTAAGAAAGGAAGGGTTTATTTGGGCTCACAGTTTGAGGAATCGCGGCTGAGATCATGGGTAAAGTACTTGCTGCACAAGCCTGAGAATATGGGTTTCAATCCCAGCATCCACATACATGCTAGACATGGTGATGTGTGTCTGTACTTTAGAAGTGGGGAGAGGGGTTAACAGACATGTCCCAGTGATCTCCTTGACCCATGAATCTATCCCAAATGGTAAGGTCCAGGCTCAATGAGAGACCCTGTCTCAAAAAAGAAATACAGTTGAGAGTGATAGTAGAAGACCAATATTGACCTGTATCTGACCTCCAGGTGCACATGTTCAGTCAAGCACACCCACACCCGCTTGCCCACACCTATAGACACACACTATACACACATATGATTAAACATTTTAATAGCCAATATAAAATTTTGTAACTCAACAAAATTTTATCTTATGAATTCAGTGAATGTTTTGCATAAATTAACTGTGCTTTTAGTAAAGCATTTTATATGTTTATGGTCTCTTTAAAGTATTTGCTTTAGGAGCTGGGCTATCATTTAATCCTGTATTTAAAATGTTTTAATATTTTATGAATTATATTTAATATCTTGAAAATGTCATTTTTAATAAGTTTTGAAAGAAAGGAATACCTAAGTTTATAAGACAGCATAGATTTATCAGATCTTTTAACACATAGTTAAAGCTACACTATATGTATGCCAAATTAAGATTATCTGCTTTTAGATTTTTGTTGCAAATCATTTTATATCTTATAAATCCTGTAGCAAGGTTTTTTTCCACAGCCTCAGTTTCCAGAATTAACATTTGGAAGTATCAGAGCCAAACCATCCCACCAGTTGCCATTCATAAACGCCAGCCCTAAACCATTCTACCAGGAAACTCAAAATTAGCATTTCTGTATATTTACATTCTAATTAGGCATGATTGAGATAAAGTTCTTGCATAAGCAATTTTTCTTCAGACTCAAATTTACAGTCAATGCTTGAATTTTAGTTAACCATCATTTCAAAGGAAGAGAGAAAAGACAGGCAATAGCTCACATATATTCATGTAGTCCAAAAGCCATCTCCCAGCACTCACAATCATAATCACATACACACACACACACACACACACACACACACACACACACACACACACACACTTTAAGTTATGTATGCCAATGAAATGGCAAGAGGTTTGCTATTCAGTAATAAACCTTAGGGGCCAATTAACTTTTACCCAATGCTCTCTAAATACAAAATGATACAAAAACAATTACATTAATTCAGGATATACTTAGATAAGTTACAGTAAATTTACAAAAGACTAGTCAGCTAGAATTTTCTCTAGGGGACAACAAAATGTCACACACAGCATTCTTCTTGGCTAAATAGTTTACAATAGAAATGTTAATGCCTTTCCCCATCCATGTCCCAAATGATCCACTAGAACCCCATAGCTCAGAAAAGCCCTGAATGACCAACATATTTTATTCTTACTTGTCATATAGCAAGCACCAAAATGGTTCAGCAAAATGTTAAAATTGGTCAAAAGATCTTGCACATCGACAAGTCCTGTCATATAAATGTGCAATGGTGTAAATGGTTCAAGAGAACCCAAACAGCTCAGAAGAGTCTCCCAACTAAGCAGGGGGAACCCTGAAGTACACCATCTGGAGAGAAACTTGCCACGGTTCATACTTCAGGGCCTGGAGAGTACAGAAACTGGCTTCTTTATTCAACAAATAGAGATGGGAGTGTGCCATTGCACATCCTGGGGTGGGGGTGTCTCCCAACACCTCCACCTTGCTGTACTGGAGGAAAAAGCACCTCTTTGGCATCTTAATAATCTGATGCTCACAGAATTTCTAAATTAAAAGGGGCAGGGTTTCAATAAACATGAGAGGTCACAGAAAGAAATTCATAATTAGATACTGGGGAAATGGTTGAAGAAAAGAGTTACGTGCTATCAAATAAGTGTTTGCATTGACCAAATGCTCTGAATGGAAGAATAATGCACTGTTTCAATGTTCTGGAATAAATGAGAAGCTAGCCAACAACCATCTTACAGCAACGTAACTACACTGTTGACCAGACCAAAGCGAGACCCAACCCCAGAAAGAACCTGCCAACCAGAAGAGACAACATAGATGATTGACCTTTTCGCACAAAGGGCCCCTACTGTTACATGACACCAACCAGTGACTCATCCAGTGAAAGTGGATCATTCTTGGGCCCCAAACTGTTGACACAAAATATAGCTCTCACCTCAGAGGGAATAAGGGATCATTTATCTTGAGACAAATATGAGTGGTCAACGCCCAGAAACATGGGTTTAGACTGACCCAAAATCCATATTTCTATATNGAAGTGGTTGTGTGAACTTTTATAGGCCCAGGANAAAGGGAAGTAATAAATCTAGGCATTTTTCAAGTGCATTCACAAGAACACTAGGTAAGTGGATCACAACAGAGTAAGGATAGCTCTGATGTAGGTTTCGGATGTTTTCTGATGGTATTCTAAACTCCTGGGTTGGTGGAAGTTATTGGTTTGTTAACACATTCCAAAGTTTTGCAGATGGAAAGAACAGTATGTGAGACAAACGTTCCAAAGGTTTTACCTGACCACGGAAAGGCTGGTATGTCAGACACAAGGGAAGCAAATAAATGGCTATGAAGGTGATTAAAGAGAGGCCAAGATAACTTGGCTCTGGATCTGCAGTATTCCAACTCTCCATAATCATCAACTTTTAATTAGTCAATTAACCTTGTAGAATCTTCATTATAGGTGTGGTTTATTCTGGAAACTTCAGTTCACAATTGGATTCTTTGTTATAACAGCTTGGCCCTCACCTCAAAAGACGTAGTCCATGTCTCTCATACTAGAACTTTTATTAGTGCTCTGCTGAAGAAGGTATGAGAGGGAAAGTCAAGTTTAGCTGTGTAACAAAGGATTACCATAGTGTATGGCTTTGGATGTTCTTTCTTTTGTTTAATTTTTTAAACAGAATCTCACTCTGTAGCTCTGGCTAGCCTGGAACTTACTGTGTAGACCAGGCTGGCTTTGAACTCAAAGAGATCCACCTGCTTCTGCCTTCCAATTGCTGAGGTTATGGGTGTGTGCCACCATTCTGGCTTCCATTGTCCTTTTAACTATGGGATTCTTTTCACTGGCATTATTTACTTGGGGCTACCCCCATTATTAAGGGGGTTCTAACTCTCAAATCCAGTATGTTGGAGCTCATATTTTCTCTCCTCATAGTTTCTGACTTTTCCTTTCAGATAATCTTTTCCCTCATGCTCTGTGACTATGTGACTGTTTTCTGAGATAGCTGTGTGCCTTTATTAGCCTTTCAGTGAAAGTGTTCCTCTGGTTCAGTTCTGGAGTCCTTTCTGCTCTTGCTTTACACTTTCCCTAGTGAATGCTGTTCGTTTCTCTTTCTTCCACAGTAAGGTCTCTGAGGAAGATCCCCACATCTAATTCTTGGTCTTGACTTCTCTCTCTTGGATTTCAGACTTCCTGATACATACTGCAATGTGTTTAGACTGAACACACACACTTACTCATTTGAAAGATTTTAAGGCATCTATGAAATCTTAGACACTTCGCTTGACACCAACAGCATAGTAGATTATGATGGGTAAGGCCCCAGTTTAGTGAAGATTTTATTCTGCCAAGTAAGGATTGACCTATTTGTAAAAAGGCCCTAACCAGAGAGACAGAAAACTCAAAGAACTATGCATCAGGATGGTTCTATAGAAAAAGGAAAGGCAATGCCAAGTTTGGAAGCTGGCATAGACNATTAGACTTATAAGCCATGGTAAAGTTTATTCTAACAGTGATGGGAAGTCATCAGAAATGTTTTAAACAGACATGATCATACATGTCTTGAAGAGCTCACTGTGGCTCTGGGGAAGGACTCAGGGATTTGAGAGGAGCAGTGGTGTATTAAAACCAAGGATTGAGATTTTTGTTGGGTTTGGTTTTGTAAAGTAAGATGTGGTGAGAAACTGAGTATGGAGTGGGGGAGAGGTTATGGACAACTGTTAGGCTCCTAGGCCTGGATGCATGGGTGGGCAGTGGTACCAATTAACCAGACAGGGAGTGTTGCAAGAGGAACAGGCCCAAGAGGTAAAATGGNTGTTAAATAGTAGTTGAATATGTGTATTTTTACCCTGAAGTAGGAGATTTGAATTTGATATTTAACTTTTGGTTTTATATTATAATTAAACCATGGGCATGGGTGATATTTCTTAAGACAAGAGTATATTGTATGAAGGAGCAAGGCCAGTAGGGAACTCCAAAGGTTAACGGGTCAGAGGATATGCCTCAGGAGACATATCCACACAACAGGAGGATAGTCATGAGTTTCAAAGCCAGTCCTCAGAAAGAGGGGGTGCTCAGCGTGAGGACAGGTGACTTGATGTACTACCAAGAGGTGGAAGATAGGCAAAGGAGTCAGTAAAGTAGAGGGCTCATGTGACATCAGTGAGATCTATTTAAGTAGAATGATGGGTGGAAGACAGGTAAGAGATAGCTAAAATATGAGAAAGAATAAAAGGGAGATCATTAAATATAGATGTGTGTAGGTAGATCCATGAAGGAGGAAAAGACAAGAAATAAGCCAGGAGAGAGATTTGGGGAACTTTGGGGTTTATGTGTTTTTGTTGTTGTGTGAAACAAAGTCTCAATCTGTAGCCTGTGCTGGCCTCCGATTCATGATCCTTTTGCCTCAACCTCCTCAGTGGTGGAATTTCAAAAGAGTTTGTTAAATATGTTTTTATTATTATTTTTTAAATGTAACTTTAATTTTTTAAAGGACAACTCGTCTTTATTTATATGGGTGTTTTGCTTAAGTGTGTGTCTGTGCAACACATGGGTACCTTCTGCCTGCAGATGGTGTCAGATTCCCTAGAATTGGAGTTACAGATGGTTGTAAGCCATCATGTGGGTGCTGGGAATTGAAATCAGGTTCCCTGGAAGAGCAGCCAGTGCTCTTAATTGCTGAGCCATCTCTATAGCTCCTAAGTTTAACTTTTAAATTTTTTTGTGTGTTTTTTCCTGTGTCTGTGCACCATGTGTGTGCAGTGTCTGTGTCTACCCCAGATAAGGGTAAGGATGTTGGATTCCCTGGAGCTGGAGTTACAGACAATTGTGAGCCACCACATGGGGGCTGGAAATTGAACTCATGTCCTTTGGAAGGACAGCCAGTTAATTTTCTTAATTGCTTAGCCATATTTCCAGCCCCAAGAGTTTGTTGGATATGTTTAAATCTGAATGGAATGATCCAGTTAGGAGAGTATGATGGGTATTCTTGGTTGCCAACTTGAGTACATCTGGAAGAAACTAAATACAGAAATGTAGGACACACCTGTGAAAGATTTTTTTTTCTTGGTTTGAGGTGGTTGAATCCACTTCTGGTCCAGACCTTTGAGGTTGGAAGACACATGCCTTTGATCCAGATCTTCAGGCAGGAAGACATGCCTTCAATCTGGGCCATACCTTCTGCTGGAAGTCTATATAAAGACATAGAAGAAGGAAGCTTTTGCTCTTTGCCTGCTTGCCCTCACCTTAATAGCACATCCATTCCTTCACTGGCATTGGAGTCTGCTTCTTCAGGTCTCCAGTGTATACAGAAGACCAGCTAAGACATCAGCTTTGTGGACTGAGAAACTACTGGATTCTTGGATTTTCTGTTCATAGCCAGTCATTGTTGGATCAGCTGGGCTGCAATCTGTAAGTCATTCAATAAATCCCCTACACACACACACACACACACACACACACACACACACACACACACACACTCATTTTATAAGTTCTGTTACTCTAGAGAACCCTGACTAATCCAGAGAGAAAAACTGAATTCATGATACAGTAAGTTCTTAAAGGGCTGTGTTTTGAATCAACCCCTCTCCACTCTCTGACAAGCTTCTTGGATGACCTAAAAAGTATTGCAATAGAAATATGTCTACAGTACATTTGTTAAAAGGAAATGTACAGGGTTATAACTGATTCTTTAATTTTTATCCAAAGCAGAAATTAAAGTTATTTCTTGAGAATAAGTTTGGCAGTTTGAATAGATTCATGTGTTTGAATGGTTGGCCCATAGGGAGTGGCATTATTAGGAGGTGTGGCATTCACTGTTGGAGAAGTATGTCACAGTGGGGGTGGGTTTTAAGGTTTTATATGCTAAAGCTATGCCTAATGTGACAGTCTCCTTCTGCTGCCTGAGAATCAAGATGTAGAACTCTCGCTCCTTTCCCAGTACAATGTCTGCCTGCACTGCATGCTGCCATGCTTCTCACCATGGCAATAACGTACTAAACCTCAGAAACAGTAAGCCAGCCCCAATTAAATGCTTCCTTTATATGAGTTCTGTGGTCATGGTGTTCCTTCACAGCAATAGAAGCCCTAACTAGGACAGTAAAGAAATTGTCTTTCTCTCCCTGTCTGCCTCTGTCTGTCTGTCTGCCCCCACCCCATCTCTCTCTCTCACCACCCCCCCCCTGAATATTAGGAAAATTTGAAACTTGAGTAGAGTGAGAAGAGCCACTAACTGGAGATGACAGGAGCTATGGTTTAAGACAGAGCCTCTGAACACCTATCCTATGGTTTCAGAGATGGGTATTTTCAAAACCAGAAAAAGGGCCAGACAAAGAAGGGCTGACAAAGGAACTTGGGAAAAGCCCCTTCTTAGCACTTGACAGGAGCAGCTGTAAGACACCACTTTGCAACAGCTCCCGCCATGACCTCAGTGTTGGTGGCCTGAGACCCTCTCAACTGGACTTAGAGCAAGTGTCATGGGACTGTGTGGTGAAACCGGAAAAGCAGAGTGCTGTTAGACTGTGGGAAGAAACTTTGAATGGAAAGTGCATCATTCAGCAAGGAGAAACTGGTCAGGACCACAGCCTGTAAGGGAACAAAGACTCAAGGCTTTGTAAAAACAAGAGCAAGCCAAACCCAAATCAATAGAAGGAAAGAATAGTTAAGATCAAGGCAGGAATTAATGAAGTGTATCAAATAAGAATAATAATGTAAAGAATCAAGAAAAAGACAAGGGTGTCCATTTTCTTCACTGTTATTCAAAATAATTAATCTCAGCCAGAGCAATACAAGAAGAGAAGAAATAAAGGAACAGAAATAGGAAAAGAAGTCAAATATCCTTATTACAGAATATATAATTCTGTTCATAGGAGTCCCTAGAGATTCCACTAGGAATCATATAGCTGGTAAACACTTCAGGATTTAACATACTAAAATCAGTAGCTTTCCTCTACACTAGTAACAAACATGCCAAGAATGAAATCCGTTAAACAATCCCACTTGTCATGGCCTCTTAACAAAAAAGAAATATCTCAAATAAACCTAACCAAGGAAGTGACAGACCTCTACAGTGAAAAGTTTAAAACACTGAAGAAAGAAATAGAGGAAAACACTAGAAAATGTGAAGGTCTCCCATGTTCATGGATAGGAAGAATTAACATTGTGACTAACATTACCAAAAGCAATATATACTCAGTGTAAGTTTCATTAAAATTCCAACCCCATTTCTCCACAGGGGAGAAAATCTTAAAATTCATACAGAAGTACAAAAGACCCCTGATAGCCCAAACAAAACTGACTGAAAAGAATAATGCTAGAGAAATCACCATATCTGATGTGGTAGTTTGAATGTAATTGGCCCCATAAACTCATAGGGAGTGGCAGTATTAGGAGGTGTGGCTTTGTTGGAGTAGGTATGGCCTTGTTGGAGGAAGTGTGTTACTCTGGGAGTCAGCTCTGAGGTCTCCTATGCCCAAGCTATGCCCAGTGACACAGTTCACTTCCTGTTGCCTGCAGATCAAGATGTAGTACTCTCAGCTCCTCCTTGAGCACCATGTCTGCCTGCATGCTGCCATGTCCTACCATGATGATAATGAACTAAACCTCTGAAACTGTAAACCAGCCCTATTAAATGGTTTCCTTTATTAGAGTTGCTGTGGTCATGGTGTTTCTTCACAGTGATAGAAACCATAACTAATTGTAAACACTTATAGTTTAGAATATACTATAGAGCCATAGTGTTCTAGTTTTCTTTCTGTTGCTGTGTCAAATACCATGACCAATATAT
>LZPO01087287.1:30581-42235 GCA_001675575.1 Neotoma lepida | reverse complement strand
TTTGGCTTTGGTGCTTTCAGTAGGGCTTAATGGGCCATCCTAGTGGGAACATAGAAGACAACAGTGCTGAGGGTGATTTGGACCAGGCAGGACTGGCTCAGGTGGTTTCAGAGGGGAAGAACATTATTAAGTGGCCTGAAGACCATTTTCTTGTGATACTTTGCTAAAGAATGTGGCTGCTCTTTGCGCTTGTCCTAAAACTGTGACAGTGGCTCAATTGAAGAGTTTTGAATTAATGACATTGACAGGGGATATTTCAAGACAGCCTGGTATTGATTATGTCACACAGTTATCAGTGATCACTCTTCTGTAGATCTACGATGAAAGGAGCAAATGGGACAAAGAGAAATACAAAAACAAAACAAAACAAAACAAAACAAAAAACAAAACAAAACAAAAACCAGCACCAAGAAATGTAATGTTGGAGTCCAGTCCTGTGGTCAAGGAGATAAAAGGTTTAAAGAAAAGCCTGATTCAAAGTGGAATAAAAGGAGTGGTGCCCACAATGGAAGACACCACCAAAATAAGCTTCCAATTATTTGTGAGAAGGAGCTAAAGGAAGCTTAAGCTTAAGCAGCAAAGGAAACCACCACCAACAGAAAGCTTACAAAAATGCAGGTCTAGGAGGGGGCCAGGTTCCAGCACCAGCAAGCGGAAGAACTTGACAAATTTGGCCACATGGTTGTGGCTTTGAAGTCAAGAAGGATACAGAAGTAAATGGGTTTTGGAACCTTCCTCTGTGGATAAGGAAAGACACTGAGGCTAGGTGTGTGGCAGGGGAGTCCCTGAATAGTGGATTGGAGAGGCCATTGTGTGAAGTTGTGAAGGTAAAGCCTGGATTGCATGCCCAATATGTNGAAAATGCCAAAGACATGGGATACCTGCCAAAGAGAGCCACTGACAGGGCACAGAACTAGTCCAAGAGAGAAAAGTATGTTGTAGTCAACAAAACTGGAAGGAGTGATAGATCTAAAGAATGCTTTGACATGAGATTTGGAGATGCAGAACTTAGAGTTTGCCTTCTAAGTTTTGGTCTTGCTTTGGTTCAGCATTTCCACCTTATGCCTTGGCCCCTTTTTAGAAAGGTAATGTGTATTCTATGTCACTGTATGTTGGAAATATGTGATTTGCTTTTTGCTTTTACGTGGGGTTACAGTTAAGAGATTGCCTTGAATCTCAGAAGGGACTTTGACCTTTTCAACTGTCTTAAAACTGTGAAAGACTATGGGGACTTTTGAAGTTGGAATGAACTGTGCATTATGATGTTGTATCCGTTTCAAGAAATCTCCAGAGACCACCAAGGAGCCAGTTTCCGATGCAAGCACATAAGGGTCCTTTTATTGTCAGGTTTGAACCTGGGCCACTGCATGGCAGATAGAGGGAAATGAGGCAATGGTGTCGGGCTTGGGGTAGAGAGTTTTTATAGGGNAAAAACCACAAGCCAGGAATTACATGCTTTGGCAACNTGGGATTGGGTAGAAGGGGTATGGGGCAAGGTGATGTTTTTTGAAACTATTGGTCTAGACTTTCAGTGAAACCACATTTGTAACTATTGGGTTGGACTTTTGGCAGGGAACCACAACTTGCCTAGCAGGATTATCTGGGCTGCTCAGCAGGATTATCTGGATATCTTCAAGGGCCATAAACCGCAGACAGAATGTCTGCAGGAGCATACTGCTCTGTATCTATTCTAGTTGTCATGGCACATTCCTGAGATCCTTCCTGGAACTGAGTACAGCAGGTGGTCTAAGATAGTGGCCCTTCCCTAAGATGGAGTCTGTATTGCCTTCACAAGGATATCACTAGTGTTAACCCCACAGACAAGAAGAAGAAGACCACCAACTACAAATTATGGCCAGGTCAATGCAAGCTTTATTTTGACCACAGCAGAGCCAGTCTGGTGGCTATCTCCTCCTAAGATGGGGTTCAAGATATCAGTCCTGAGTCAATTTTTCATTCTTTTATAGGGCAAAACCCACANACTAGAGGGTTCTACAAGCAAGTGTGGTCACAGAAGTGAGACTAGGAGTTAAGATTTTACAAAGCAGTTAAGGAAATTTCCCTGAAACATTTGTTACAGAACATTTCATGGTTATGGGATGAAGCATAGCCCAGTTCTGAGAAAGCTAACCCTCTAAAACTTTAAGCAAGCTCCTAGTTAAATGCTTTCTTTTATAAGGATTGCCTTAATCATGGTATCTCTTCACAGCAGTAGAACAGTAACTACGATACTACCCAAGTCCAGAAGANGAAGGCGCTATTAGATTATGACACTTCCTTGACTTACTTCATTGAGTATATATATGGTCTGCCAAGACCCTGTTCTCATAATGATTACAACAGGCCATCACTCATAACCCTAGATACGGCTTCTNCACCAACTCTCATTAGGCAGTAATATGACTTCTGTATCAATGCTTTTCACAAGAAGTTCATAGAGAAGAGACAGGTGTTCAGAGCTGCTGTATATTCTGTACCCGAGGGTATCAAGACTAGAAACTATACATAGATTATAGAGGAACTGGGTAGTTCTAAGGCTAAGGTAAGGAAAAGTAACATCGTGTTACCTCAACCATCTAAGTTGAGGTTAAAGATGTTCAACATCCTAAGGAGAGACTCCATAGCAGGGTGCCCAAAAATCTACACATTCACACTCCTCTTCCCTCTCAGAGGATGCAGTTCTGGAAGTATCAGGCTAATGGTTCTCCATTTTCTCTTCTCTTCACTGCAATTNATCACATGAAACTCCACTTCTGTTCTAACAGACTCGCTGCTCAAAGTTTGAACAGACAACTCTGNAAAAGGCATACCTTATTTTGTTATAACAGTGCCTGGGTCCAATACAAAGTCAGGCATAGAGAGAGCAAGAACAAGAACAAGAGAGCTCCCTAAAACAACAATCTCAANGACTAATATCATTTTTAACTACATCATTTCTCTTGTTNGTAAAAGACAAAGGAAATAATGGGAAATCCTTTATGTCTAGGGCTTTNGAGCTCTCTAGATGCCTCCATCTGCCAAGGAACTAGGGAAACTCAAAAGGAAGTGAACTCCATCTTAGACCCTATCATTGTGCATGGTCCCCCTGAAGTATATATGTTTCTTAGGAGAAATCCCTTATCATATCCCTCCAACAATGCCGTGCCAACCACAAATCTAAGACTGTCAGTAGATAGCATCTGAGGCCTATAGCATAGTTTTCCTGTTCTGATGTTACCTGTCTATCTGATATTTCCACCAACATTTATTATTTAGAATTTTTTAATACAATATATTGTAATCATGTTTTTCCCTACACCAACTCTTCCCAGGCACTCCCACCTCCTTTTTACCAAGTCCATGTCCTCTTTCTCCAAAAATAACAAAACAACAAACAAACAACAAAAAATGAAAATGAAAACAAAAAACCAATAAGATAAAAAAGTGCTCTAATAGTCCAATAGCTGGGAAGTGGTGGTGCACACCTTTAATCTCAGCATTTGGGAGGCAGAGGCAGGAGGATCTCTGTGAGTTTGAGGCCAGCCTGTCTACAAAGTGAGTTCCAGGACAGCTAGAGCTATTACACAGAGAAAACCTTGTCTCAGAAGAAAAAAAGCGTCCCCCCCCAAAAAAAAGCCAACAAAATAAGACAAAATAACAACAACAACAACACATGGAATTCATTTTGTGTTGGCCAACTAACTAATCCTGGGCCTGGGGTCTGCACTAGAGATATCAGTCCTGATGGTGATACACTCAGGTATGGTTGATACACTCAGGGTCTTAGTGACTGTTCTATTGCTGTGAAGAGACACTATGACCAAGGCAACTTGTCCTAGTTAGGGCTACCGTTCCTCTGATGAAACAGCATGCCAAGGCAAATTAGGAAGAAAAATTTATTGGACTTTACACTTTCATATCACTATTCATTATAAAAGGAAGCCAGGTGTGGGAAACCCACTGTGGGTGGTGCCACTCCTGGTTTGGTGGTCCTGGGTTATGTAAGAAAGCAAAGTGAGCGAGCCAGTGGAAGCAAGCCAGTAAGCAGCCCTCCTCCATGGCTTCTACATCAGCTCCTACCTCCAGGATCCTGTCCTGTTTGAGTTCCTGGTCTGATTTTCTTCAGTGATGAATAGCAATGTTGAAGTATAAGCCAAATAAACCCTTTCCTCCCCAATTTGCTTTATGGTCATGGTGTTTTGTCGCAGCAATAGAAACCCTAACTAAGGCAATCCTACGGCCAGATCTTATGGGGGCATTTTCTCAAGGATTCCTCCTTTCAGTTAACTCTAGTGTGTGTCTAGTTGACATACAAACAAACAAGCCAGCATACAACTCATAAAAAAGTATTTAATTGGGGGCTTGTTTACAATTTCAGAGGTTTAGTTCATTATCNACATGGGTGGCATGGCTGGTGCTANAGAAGTAGCTGAGAACTACATCCTGATCCACTGGCTGCTAGAGAGACACTGGNCCTATGTGGANTTTGAAACCTCAAAGCCCACTCCACCCCCCAGTGACATANTTTATCCAATCAGGTCACACCTCCTAATCCTTCTNAAATAGTGTCNCTCCATGATGACTAAGCATTCAGATATATGTGTTAGCATTTAGGCATCTGTACTGGCCTGCCCTTAGGTTCCTGACAGGANATACCTCAGCTGCAGCCACTAAGAGCATTCCCTGTGCGCATTCGCTACATTTCCAATTAAAAAGAAAGCAAAACAAAACAAAACTGGTTGGATATTTTCATAACTTTGGTGCCACTGTTACACTAGTATATTTTGCATGCAGGTCATGGTTGTAGGTTATAGTGTTTGTGACTGCATGAAATTGATGATTACCTTTCCTCCTCCATTAGTGTGCAGGGTACCTTTCAGCACCATGAACACTAGTCAGTAAGAGGTCAACTTTGAATTGTGCACCAGCTTGACTTCTCTATATTCAGTCATGTAAGTATTGTCCTCAGCAACGGGGTCTTATCATCAGGGTGTAGAGAGTAGTCATAAGTACTGACAATAGCCTATGATATTTGGGGTGTTCCATTCCATGGGAGCCTGTCTCTTATACACATCTAGATGTGTATAAGAGACAGGTCGTGTAGAGAGTAGTCATAAGTACTGACAATAGCCTATGATATTTGGGGTATTCCATTCCATGGGAGCCCTTTGGCCAACTACTCAACAAGATACAACCCATTCCTGGCACTGGAATTTTATCTGTCATTTTGTCTTTTTTGGGGGGAGGGTTGGTTTATCCCACTCAGGGTGATTTTTTTTCCAGCTCCATCCATTTACCTGAAAATTTCATAATTTTGCTTTTCTTAACAGTGGAATAATATCCTATTATGTAAATGTACCACAATTTCATTATCCCNTCTTGAGTTGATAGACATCTAGTCTCTCTCCAATTTCTGCCTCTTATGAAAAGAGCAGAAATGAACATAGATGAGCAAGTGTCTCTACAGTAGGATGGAGAGACCTTTGGGTATATGCTCAAGATTGGAATAGCTGGATCTTGAGGAAGATCAATTCTCAGTTTCCTGAAGAACCTCCACACTGACTTCCATGCTGGCTGTATAAGTTTGCAGTCCTACCAGCAACGAATAAGTGTTCTCCTTTACCAACATCCTCGCCAGCATGAGCTGTCAATTGTTTTATTGCTTTTGGCCACTCTGACTGGGGTAAGATAAAATATCAAGAGTTTTCATTTGCATTTTCCTGTTGGCTAAGGACGCAGAACATTTCTTTAAGTGTTTCTCAGCCATTTGTGTTTCATCATTTGAAAATTCTGTTTAGTTGTATATCCTATTTTGAATCAAAGATATCGATATAAGCCTAGATGTCGAGAATGTGGTGAAGAAAACGTGGGAAACAGGGCCTGAACTCACTGACATAGGAAAGGACTTTCTGAATAGAACATTAAAAGCGCAGGGATTAAGAATGAATTAATAAATGGGTCCTTGTGAAGCTGAAAAGCTTTTATACAGCAAAGGACACCATCACTTGAGCAAAGCATTGTCCTACGGAACAGAAAAATATTTTTTTCCTATTATGCATTTGATAGAGGGTTAGTATCTATAAAGAACTAAAAAGAAACCTGAACATCAAGAAAACAAATTACCCACTAACATATTTTNAAAATGTTTTTGTGTGAAAATCAGGGGTTTTAAAGATTCTTTTCTTGACCAAATATAAGTAAAATACAACTGTAAATATCTGGATCTGGGCATGGGGAGGGGGTCATTTTAAACCAGTGAACTTACTTAAAGGTATACAAAGGAATCTTCAGGGTTAAGTATGATTTTAATGTGTCTTATTTTATCATAATTTCTCTTTTGCAATATATTTGGGACAATAACTCATCTCTGTGCTTTTAGGTTCAAAGAGAAAAGTAAAGCATATGATCCCTCAAGTAAGAACAACAGATACAGGGCAGGCAAGATGGCTCAGAGGGTAAAGGTACTTACCACAAAGTCTGACGACCTGAGTTTAGTCCCTGGAATCCACATGGTGAAAAAAGAATATCAACTCTACAAAGAAAGCCTTCAAAGTTTATTATTATGCTATAGGATCATAATACATGTACATGCATATAATTATAACTATTTAATTGATGTGCAGATGTCATAAAGATATTTGGAGACTGTTGGACTAGTCCACACAACACCTCTTATTTATGTATTTATTAATTTATATGTGTGTGTGTGGACATATGTGTACCATGGTGTGTGTGTGGCAGTCTGAGGATGATGTACAGGGATTGTTTTTCTCTTTCTGCTGTGTGAGTACTAGGGATTCAACTCAATTTATTATATGTGGTGGCAAGCACCCTTACCTGCTGAGCCATCTTGTTGGACCCACGCCTTATTTTATAAATTCTAGAGCTCTGTTTCAGAGGCTCTGAGACACNTGCCCCATTCTCCATGTGTTTACACTATGGCTGGGCCAACTTCAGTTACTCCTTCTACTAGAAATCAAATGCTGGGTGTTGTGTATTCTAATTTTTATTACATGTGACACATGATGTCTTCATGGCCTGTGGAGACTGTGTCTTCTTCACAGTACCTGTTATATGTAATTCTGTGCTCATAGCAGACTGTCAATAAGTATGCTGAGAATAATTGATAAAACCATTGATATAATGTATTTGACACCAATATAATTTGCTTTACTGAATTGTTTCTGGCATTTTCTCCCTTATGCAACAGCAGTCTATTATTTCAGAATCTTTTTGTTTTAGAGCCCTGAGCCACAGTTNATCCTTGAAAGTACAATGTCCTTTCTGGAGTATTAGATATTAGTAAGAACTGGGTTACTTTGTGTCTTAGGGTTATCGTTGCTGTGATGAAGTAATATGACCAAAAACAGCTTGGGGAAGAAAAGGTTTATTTGGCTTACACTTCCACATCACTGTTCATCTTGGAAGGAAGTCAGTACAGGAACTCAAAAGGGCAGGAACCTCAAGGCAGGAGCTGATGAAGAGGCCATGGANGGGTGCTGCTTACCAACTTTCTCCTCATGGCTTACTCAGCCTGCTTTCTTATAGAACCCAGGACCACCAGCCCAGGGATGGCACCACCCACAGTGGGCTGGGCCCTCCCCCATTAATCACTAATTAAGAAATGCTCTACAGGCTTGCTTACAGCCCAATATTACGGAAACATTTTCTCAACCAAGATTTTCTTCTCTCAGATGACTATAGCTTGTATCAAATTGACACAAAAGTAGCCAGCACATATGGCTAGATATATTACTGACTAGTGTCAGAAAAAACAGTTCCTTCAAATAGCCCAGAGTTCTATGACACCGTCTCATGCGTATGTCCAAATGACTCTACTAAACCCTACCAAGAAGATACTTTCCCAACCACATTCATTGCTTCATTATTCGTAACAACTGAAAAATGGAACGAGTCTAGATGTTCATCAACAAATGAGTGAGAATAGAAAACATAGTACCTATATACAATATAATTTTATTCAGCCATAATGAAAAATGAAGTCATGACACTGACAGGAAAATGGGTGGAGCTATATAAATTATTATATCAAATGAAGTAACCAGACTCAGAAATACAAACACTACTTGTTTTCACTCGTGTGTGTGTGTGTGTGTGTGTGTGTAGGTCATGAAACTAGAAAAAGGACCATGAAAGATGAAGTTTAAAAGATGGAGGTTGTTACATGATATTTACAGAGAAAGGGAACTACTTAAGGATGGGTGTTAGCAGGAGAGTAATGGCATGGACAGGTGAGAAGAAAAGGCATGTCAATAAACACAGAAATTGGATAAAAACACCACAACAAAACCCATTACTTCTCATACTAATCAAAATATAACTTGGAAAAACTTCATAAGAAATAAAAAACTGAAGAAGGATCCCATGTCACTATGTCACTATGGCTGTCCTTCAGCTCACCCCCACTTTGTTGCTATGGCTGTCCTTCAGCTTATCTTCTCTGATGAGGAAACCCTCTTCTTGGCTTGATGCTGTGTTGGGCCCTAGGCTGAGAACTACATGGAAAGTGATTCCCGCCCAGCATTCTTAGCTGTGACCTTGCTTTTTATTTGTGTGTCTGCTGTTGTTCCTGAAAGTCTCAGCNGCACTCCTCACAAGTGACCATAGTGCTCAAGAGGGTTTTCCAGGCTTGACCTAAGCATATACTGACAGTTAAATGTCATGAGATCTTTCTGCACCTCACTTCTCAAGCCCTTCCTGTGCCATAGGAAGGGGCAGGAACAGGAGATGGGACCTGCGAAGTGCTGGGGAGCTGCTGAGTGTGGTGACACATGCACGGAGGCCCAGCACTTGGGAAACTGAGGCAGGAGAATAGTAAGTTCCAGGCCAGCCTGGGCTACATGGTGAAATCTTGAATCAAAACCAAACCAAAACAAAACATGGTGTGACAGGCCTTAGGGTACAGGTCTTTGATGGAGTATGCATGTGTGAGGCCAGCTACAACAAAACAAGTGTTATGACAACATAAAACACAACAGCATGCTGGAAAGGGACTGTGTCATGGTAGGTCTGATTCTACTCTTACAGTGTCTGAGGACATTGTTTCCTCACTGTTTTATTTTTGGCACTTTCCAAGTGTTAACGAATCACTCGGTGTTTTGTACTCCNGAGTGAGTTACTAATTGACACTGTAGNGTTTATTATGTAGACAGAGTCCCTTACTTGTTGCTTGCCCCTGTTCAAAATGCCATATCTTTGTCATTCCTACAATTTCCCCAGAAAGTAAACTCAGCTTTCTTCCCCACAGGTGGAATTTTCTCAGTGGAAGCTGTTTTTGGACTAAACAAAATTTAGGACAAAGTCCTTACTCATCTGCTCACACACAGGCAACACATTTTTCTGGCCACTCATTCGAATGCTCAGTCTCATAAGTAGTGGAAACTCAGATCCGGATCTACTTTTATAAAGCTTTCCCAGCTAGACAGGGATGTGGTCAGGAAACGGGGAGAGGAAAGATCCAAACTCCCCCTGCTGTCCTCTGGTGTGGACTAACTGGAAAACTGATGCTTTTTTCTCACGGTCCCTTTCTTGGGGTCCGCAGAGGCCTCATGACATCTCTTGGGACTCTCACCAACTGTTCCCATGACCCAGGGTTGTGGTTCTCTACTGCAGCAGGTCACTTCATGGCAAATACTTGAGTGCTCTCTGCTCTGTTGTCTTCACTAGGGACATGTTAAACAATGTGACTCTACTGTCTCTGTCCCACCAATGTATTTTCCACATCAGATATTCTCATTAGCATCTTAAATGACAACCATATCCCTTCCTTGGAGATACTATTTCAGCTTCTGCCCCTAAATGGTTGCTTACTATACATGCTACACATGGTGTCCTGGTTCATGTCTCTGCTGCTGTCATAAATGCTGTGACCAAAAGCAACTTGGGGAGGAACGGGTTTATTTTTTGTAATAGATTATAGCCCATCATTAAAAGAAGCCAGGACAAGAACTCAGTAGGAACCTGGAGGCAGGAGTTNAGGCAGACAGCGTCAGTAACATTACTGGCTTGCTCAGCTACCTTTGTTACACATCTCAGACCTTCCTGCCTAAGCATGANGGTGGTCTGGGCCCTCCTATACCAATTAGCAATCAAGAAAATGCCNCCAGAAATTCAACAGGTCAATGAGATGAAGGCAAGCCCTCAATTTTAATGACTTCTTCTATGGTATGTCTAGATTTGTGTCAAGTTGATAAAAATTATGTATGACTCATCATTTTCATTGTCTTTAAAAATATATCTTGTACGTCTTTAAGATAATACTTAATTTTTCTCCATGTTTGATAGTCCAAAAGCTTATAGCTTATGAAAGACTGTAACTTACTGCAACTTAGGGTTCTCTAGAGAAGCAGAGCTGATAGAATGAATAAGAACTCACACACACACACACACACACACCATTTATTAGGATGACTTATAGGCTGTGGTTCAGTTAGTCCAACAATGGCTGTCTCCCAGGGAAAGTCCAAGAATCTGGTAGTTGTTCAGTCCATGAGGCTGAATGTTTAGCTGGTCTTCAGTCTACACAAGAATCCCAAAGAACTAGGCTCTAAGGCCAGTGAAGGAATGGACTTACCAGCTAGAGCAAGCAGGCAAAGAACAAAAGCTTCCTTCTGTCAGGGATATAGGCTGCCAGCAGAAGGTTTGGCCCACATTAAAGGTGAGTCTTCCCATCTCAATTGATTTAATTAAGAAAAATACCTCAGAGGTGTATGCAGCCACTTGGTTTTCAGTTAATTCCAGATGTAGTCAACTTGACAANCAAGAACGGCCATGACACTCACCTTACCAGGCACCTGCTTACTGGTGGAGTGATTATTATTATTCTGTTGTTGTTACAAAGCATGCTTCTGTGTTTGTGNCTTAGCCTAGTCTTGCTAGTAAACGTATCTCCAGATAAATTACAAGTAGACTTGATAACTGACAGGGATGTGATTTTAGATCTTGATAGATATTTAAAAAAAAAATCAGCCTTCATAGAAATTGTACTGACTGAACTACCTCTTANAATGTATGAGAATGCCTGTTTTCCATACTCTTGCTCACACAGCATATTTTCAATTTTTCCCTGGCAGACAAGGTACACGTGGTTTCTCCCTTGGCCTCTAGTTTACGTTCCTGAACAGTGTAAAGCGTTCTGTTGTTGCATAACAAATTGCCACACGTGAAGCAGGCTGTTGGTTTGTTGTTTTTCTAGAGACAGGATTTTGCAATCCTGCCTCAGCATGCCTGCTTAATGTCGCAGTTTCAATAACACACACATTTATACTTCTGTTTCTAGGGATCACAAACCCAGGCAGGCTAGCTGTGTTCTCAGCTAGGGGTGGATGGGTGCCGGGGTGGGGATTTGAGGGGAAGCATCTCCCTTTGGGTTGTCTTTGTGAGATTCAACTGTGACGTGTCTACTTCCTGGCCCATTTCAAGAGTTGACAGAATTCACCTCCTTGCAGTTGCTTGACCAAGTCACAGTTTCCTTTCTGGTTGTCTCAGCTTATGGAAGATGCAACTTACCAACATGTATCCCATAGCATACACTGTGTGCTCTAAGGCAGTGGGAGACACTCCTCTTAGTCTGATAAAATACAATCCTGAATGACATAAAGCGATCAACAGAGCAAATGTTCTTTCCTCTGGTTTAGAACTCGGGTCTTTGGCCA
>LZPO01087287.1:0-10401 GCA_001675575.1 Neotoma lepida | reverse complement strand
CTATGCAGCTCTGGCTGTCCAGGAATTCACTATGTAGTCCAGGCTGCCCTCAAACTCAGACATCCGCCTGCCTCTGCTTCCCAAGTGCTGGGATTAAAGGTGCACACCACCACTGCCCAACAGATAACTTGTTTCTAATGTCCCACTTTCAAATTCTGCACCATGATCTCGCAGGTTCATATGGGGGACAAATTATAGAAGGCACACAGCACCATAGTCAAGAAGCCAAAGCCTTTGAAGTCTATCTGCTCTGAGTCCTGGTTCCACCAATGACTGGCCTCAGACTTTAGTAGCTGCCACTATAAAGTGGGTTTTCTGGAAGCAGACAATGAGAGTAAACTTGACACAATAAAACATTTGGAAATCAACATAAAGGAAGATGAAGCATGCATGGGCAAAGAGAATTAAACTGTGGTGCAGGCCTGACAGTCTTGGCCAGTCTACAGGGAGCTATGGAGTGGTTGCCTTTATACACTTTGTGTGTGAAGGTAAGGATGGGAGAGAAGGTGGGGTGGAGTGGGGGTGGGAGTCCGGGGAGGGCATGCATGCCAGGGCACACATATGGAGATCAAAGGACAGCGTTGTGGAGTCCTTCTCTCTTTCTACTTTTACGTGTCCTCCGGGGATCAAGCTCAGATCACCAGGCTTGCAAGTGCCTTTACCCTCTGAGCCATCTTGCTTGTCCTGACTTGCTTTGAGGCTAAAGAAGACCTCAAGGGAGCCAAGAGTTGCCAGAATAAGTCTGTTTTTGGAGAGGGATCTTGGAGGACATTTCCATCATAGCTATCTGACGTTTTCAGGACTCATTTTTCAGTGAAAAGAATTTACTTTCTAGGTATTGTGATGATTAAATGGATTACAGATTATTACTTACAAGTATCTGGAATACCTTTTTTTAAAAAGACATATTATGTGTCTCAGGCTGGCCTGNAACTTGATCTGTAGCCCAGGCTGCTTTGGAACTCTGTCTTAGCCTTCTGAGTGCTAGGATTACAGGTGTATATCCCTATGTCTGGCTAGATCAAGTTTTTAATTTTTTCTTTTTATTTATGTACATGTGATTACATGTGCCATGGTGCATGTATGGAGGTCAGAGGATAATTTGCAGAAGTAGATTCTTTTTTTTATTCCCACCATGTAGGTTCTGGGGATCAAACTCAAGTTGTCAGGCTTAGCAACAATTGCCCTTACCTTCTGAGCCATCTTGTTGGCCCAGACTAAGTTCTTAGTATATATATATATGACTGATTCTGATAAAGGTGATAATGATGAGACTGCTATAGAATTATCAAGCTTTCAAGAAAGCTGGAGAGGGGCTGGAGAGATGGCTCAGTGATTGATGGCACCTGCTGCTCTTGTAGAGGACTCAGTTTGGTTCCCTGACCCCACATGGCGGCTCCCAAACATCTTTAACGCCAGTTCCAGAGGATCTGGTTCCTTCTGGCCTCTATAGGCACTAGGCATGCACACAGTGCACATACACCAGCAAGTAATACACTCATACACATGAAATAAAAATAAACTTTAAAAAAAGAAAGAGAACCAATTCAGTGTTTCTCAAAGTTCAGCATGTACCTGGACCACACTGAGGGCTTGTTACCTCACAGATTGCTGGGTGGTATCTGTAGTTTCTGATGTGGTCAGTCTTGAGTGGAATTTTAGAATTTGCATTGCTAGTAAGTTCCCAAGGAATGCTGNCGTTGTGGGGTGGCCACCACACTTTTGGGCTATTATAGGAGTGACTGGCTGATGTCCTATACTCAGGTTTAACAGCAGGGATTAACATCCCACATTCCAACACGGCAGCCTGGCAGTCATGACTTTGGCATTGAAATGACTTCTTCAGAGCTGCTGCCGACCTCAGAGGATAAAATAATTCTGTGTGCACTGGAATTTTTCAAATTCGATTAATAGGATGCCTAACACCTGAATCAGGACATTTATTTCATGAATTCCTTCAGGTAATTGCTTTTATGGAATAATTCCTGGTGGTACTTTCTCTTTTTCAGTGCCCCTGGGGATAGCTGAGATAAAAGACAAGTGNTTTGCCATAAAGTTTAATTAAGAAGGTTAATTAAGAGAAAATACCANGTAGCATATATCAAACTTTAATGTAGTTTGCAAATGGAGGTCATGAGCACTCCTGAATCACCTGAGACTGTGGAGCCCATTCATGGCATCTGCAGATGTAGTAATGCTATGCCTTTACTGTCTGATCCGGAGACACAAGGAGTAAGTGGCTTGCCTCTGTGTGTATCCTCCAGGGCACATGGGATTCCCATCCTCCGGTACTCACTCCACACTGGGCTTCTTCCTCAGGAGTCAGTCCATCTCCCTATTTTCCCCTAGTTTCACCACTGCATGCACCTAGTGCTGAGTCAGAAAGAGCCAGTACTGCTTTGCTCAATGGNGATCTCCTCTGTGGATGCACGGCAAGCCTCATGTTTGTTATGGCTGTTGTCATGGCTGTACACNCTAATGGGCCTTTTAACCTTGTGCCCTAGCTCATTGCTGTGTTGTGGAACTNTGCGCTGGTTCTGCCAAGGTGGGGAAGAGATTGTTTTCTGGGGATGTCATCCTACCTTTTCTTTGTTCTTCCTGATTTAATAAGGGCCCACATCTTTCTGCACTGGGCAGCACACATATGATGCAGTCTATCCCATTGTGATACAGTCCTCTTTGTAAACATTGTGCAACTAATAGTCAAAAAATGATTATTCGAGTGTTGGATTTTTTTTTAATTTTTTTATCATTTCTTCATGGAACTAGCCACTGTTCCTTACCAGTCTCCCTCAAGGACCTCATACAGTATATATTTCTTCTTGTAGTTCTACTATATAAAAAGCATCTTTGGAGACACATGAGGACAGGCATGAGTATCTCTTTTAGTACTGTCCCATTTCACATTTAAAATCACAACGGATGCTCACTGAAAGGTCAGAGGGCACACTTTNCAAATGTGATGTATGGCTCTGGCTAGCAAAGTGCCTGAGGGTGAAGGAAGAATCTAGTGGGTCTGAGCCCATAACTGATCCTCAGTTANATCAGCTTCCTCTTCATTTTTTGATTATTAGTTGCACAATGTTTACAAAGAGGACTGTATGACAATGGGATAGACTGCATCATATGTGTGCTGCCCAGTGCAGAAAGACGTGGGCCCTTATTAAAAAATTATTCAAAAGTTTGGAATTAAACCATTTAAGAATTGAACTTCAGAGCACAAGCCTCATGTGATGACCCAGGAAACCATCCCTGGGTGGCATGATAGCCCAGGACCATTTGTGTCCTTGACTCCTGGGTCAAAGACTTAGAATAACTTCCCTCTTCAAATTTCGTGTGACATCCAAGTCAGACCTTTCTACTGCCCCACCCCTTTCTCATTTGCTCATTTCTCATGGCCTTGGTAAATCAGGAGAATTTGTGCTGTTTTGGCTGCTATTTCAGNGTCCTTGGGCTTGTATGCCTTCTGTAGAATTGTAACTATTCTCTGAACTTAATGTGGTTGGCTGGAAACGATTCCTTAGGAACTAANAGTGTAAAAAGAACTGTCTTCGGACAGTGATCTGCTTAGACAGACNGTTANGTACNTAACGCACGCAAAGGGATTTCAAGTTCACGTTTGGTCTGAACTTTTGATCACCCGGGAGGAAACTAAAACAAGGATTGCAGAACTGATCATCACTTATGATCTCGANAGGGCCCTGGGCTGCTGTGCTTGGGCTCTGTGAGTCAACAGAGTAGAGTAGAACAAGGATTCTTATCTGGAAAATGAAAAGCAATTACCACATGGCTTAGGTCTTCTTTAACAAAGCACCAGACATATGGTAAAAGCCGAAGGACAAACTGTGGTGAGGTGAACGACAACTGGCAAGCATCCCCTTGCTCTTAGTGTNGGAGAGGGTACTTGTCATTCTCAGATAGTGCTCTGAGGCTAAGCAGTAAGGAAATAAACACAGGAACTGTGGATGCAGAGGTTGGCGCTGTAGTTAAGTACTCCAGGTACCCAGTTGTTCAGGTCCTGTTGAAATGAGTCAACTCTGAAGGGAGGAGCCAGGGTTGTCTCCATCTAGTGGTAGATCCCAGTTTCCACACAAGCCTAACAACCCAGCTGCAGTAGTCAGGGTTCTCTAGAGGACCAGAACTTAGAGAATGAATCTCTCTACNTAAATATTAGAATGGCTTTCAAGCTGTGGTCTAGCTAATCCAACAGTGGCTGCCTGTGAATGGAAAGTCCAAGCATCCAGTAGTTGCCCAGTTAATGAGGTTGGATGTCTCAGCTGGTCTTCAATATACACTGGAATCCCGAAGAAGTAGGCCNTAATGTCAGTGAAGGAATGGACGTGTTATCAAGGCGAGGGCAAGCAGGCAAAGAGCAAAAGCTTCNTTCTCTCACATCNTTAGGTTTCCAGCAGAAGGTGCGGTCCAGATTAGATCTGGATTAAAGGTATGTCTTTTCCCTGCTCANAGATCTGGATTAAANGTGTGCCTTCCTGCCTGAAAGATTCAGATTATANGCAGATCTTCGTACTTCATATTAAGCAAAACTNCCTCACAGGTGTGCCCTCTATTTTGGGGTTTTAGTTAATTCCAGATGTATTCAAATTGACAACCAAGAATAACCGTCACAATAGCAANCAAAGCATCCCATGTCACCCAGTGTCTGGATGATCATCTATCTGAGAGCTTGTAACGGTTCATAGCAGTCACAAGCTCCAGTTGAGAGCGGCATTGGGCCTTGCCTTTCTTTCTTAGCATGCATGGGATGCGAACCTGAGGAGGGAGGGTCAGCAGCCCTCACTTTGTCCAACGGTTCCCTGCTCACACAGTGCACATTGCTCTGCTCTTCTGAATTGAAAGCATTTTGCTGGGCCACATTAGTGGGATTGTGTAAACACCTGAAAGTCCAGTGATTTAACCCAGATCTGAGGGTTTGGACAATTGATTTTTCTGTTCATTTGAAAGTTAGATAAACTTGAACTTGGCCAAAAGCATCATTCATGGCGTGCTCATCATCCATTTTAGTTCTGAAAATGAGAAATGAACGAGCTGCATTGCAGTAGGTATTTTACTATAGTCCTTCTGTACCGTTTGTGATTCCGTCTTTGGGTCTAGAGCTAATGACATCCTGCTTTAAAGAGTGAACAGCGGTTCTAGCATCGCTTTATCATCTGGACTGCACCTAACTTAATGACGGTTTGCCTTCAGGAATCCTCAACTTCACTTGGTGCAAAACTGATACANACCTAGTAAAAACTACATTACAAAAGCTGAATTTTTGTCTCCCTCCCTCTCCCTCCTCCTACCTTTACTCCCCCTCTCCCTCCCTCCTTTCATCCTCTGCCTCCCTGGTGTTTGTTTTTGAAGCCAGGGCTCCACATATTTTAGGTAAGCATTTTGTCACTGTATCACTGCCTGCTCCCCAACACACACACCCAGTACAATACTCTATTGTGATACTGGTCTGTGTCAGTGAGCTACAGCTTAACAACTGGTTACATTATCATGAGGGAAATAACCCAGGACTCTGCAGAAGGCGATGCTGCCAACATTTCTTAGATACAGGGGATTAAATACATTACAGAAGAAAATCTATATGTTGTGTGCCTTTTCCTAGGAAGGTGAGTAAAAATGCCTACTCCCTGCAGATAGGGCACTGATGACATACTGAAGAAATGGTCTCACTTGTCTAGTCTGGTGAACCAATGAGTTTACTGGACTTACTTGCAGGAGCATGGGTTACCCAAAGGCAGCTGCATTACCCCAAACCCATCCCAGAGTGGATGGTGACTCATTAGAACTGCATCCCTGGAGCATCCTGCACAGCTCCAGCTGAAGAAGTCTTCTCTTCCCAGGGATGGTTTACCGCTGATGTAGTCCTGGAAGAGGATTGTAAATCCTTAAACTTTCTGAGCCTTGCTAGCTCCAGCAGTGGCTTATGAGTCTTATGAGCCTCCCTCCTCCCTTCAGAAGGGAAGGTTTCAATCAGGAGGATAGGGCTGTGTACACCCCACTTCATTATAAAACGGAGGTTTTGTGTTGGATGATTTTGCCTGACCATGGACTAATGTATCCCGAGTGCTTCCAAGGTGGACTAGGCTGAGCTGGGATGCTCAGTTAGGGAACGGTATCAATGCATTTTCAACTTCCCATATTTTCAGGCATGACAACCTCCTCAGCACACANGTCACTGTAAGCAGAGGAGTGTCTGCAGCTACTTTCTAGTGCTGGCAACAGTTGCCTGGTCAGTTTAGCAGGGTTCAGTGGGATGATCTTCAAGTCATGTCCCCTGTCAGAAGNGTCTGGTCTACTGGATCTTCCAGTTCTGCTGCTGTGACTGNGCTAATTGCCAATTAGCCAAAGCAGAACTCTCCTGAGTCCCCGAACCTGCTACTTCTAAAGGTTTCTAATTTCCCCATCAATCTTATTCTCTCCATAACCAGCTCAACTCGTCTATGGCTGGGAAATCCCAGAACACCAGTTTCTTCCTGGGGAGTGGACAAAGGAGGCTTGGAAGAACTTTCTAGGATGATAATATCCTGCATCTTTATATGATTATTTATTTACTTATTTGCTGCACAGGCATGTATGAGCACAGTCCTTTGTATTCCCCAGATTGCTGCCATCTTTTATGCTTTTTCTTCTCTCTGGGAGAATCAGGTTTCAATCTTGTAACGAAACATTCTCTCTCGGCCTGAGCGAAGCTGTGGATCATTTCTTCTAGTGATGTTCTTCTGGCATCAACTTCTCTTAACACATTTTAAAAAGATATCCTTATTTCATGTTCGCATTTGAAGGATGTTTTCCCTAGACATAGACTTCTCAAAGGAAAGTGTTTTCCTTTCAGCATTTAAAATATAGTTCCCTGAATTCTGTTTGCTGGAGTTTCTGTTGCTAAATCCTTAACCCAGGCTCAGATCCCTGCCTGTTTCCGCTGTCTGCTCTGCAGACTCTCCTTCCTCTCTACTTCTCAGCTGTCTGGCTCAGACATGTCTGGACGCAGAGTTTCCTGTCGTGTCCTGTCTTTTCTGCTATCCTGTCTTTTCTTCTGAGTCAGGGTNTTGCTGTATAGGCCAGGCTGGCCTTGAACTCCTAATCCTCCTGCCTAAATCNCCCGAATGCTGAGATTACAGGATATGCCACCATAGCTAGCCATTTACTTCACTTNCATTGCTTGCATTTTAGTCATTTGNGTTGCNAAGNGTAATTATTACAGTCATTTTACAGCCCTCCCCTGCTCATCGCCATACTGGGTTATCTTACCAGTAGACTCTATGCTTGTCTTTTCTGTTAGGAATGAGCCATGTGTTCCTGTGTATAGTGGTNGGTTTTGAGCGTTAGCCTAGACATGGTTTATACTTTGTATAATCCCATGACTCAGCTGTGTTCCTGTTAGGAGACCTGTATCTGGAATCGACAGCTCTTTCTGGTGGCCACTGATGCAGGTTTGCTCTGGTGTATCCACCAGAGGTGCAGGTGTTACAGGCTGGTGGCCCTGCTGGGAGGTGGTGGATTCCTTCTGAGACAGGACTTCACTGGAGGAGACAGTGTGTGTGTGTGTGTGTGTGTGTGTGTGTGTGTGTGTGTGGTTATGCCTTTGAAGAGCATCCTTGGCCCNTGTTCTCTCGTCTCTCTGCTTCCCTGCTGCTGTGAGGTAAGAAGCATCACTTTACTATACTCTCCATCACAATGTTCTGCCTACAGTAGGCCCAGGAGCAACAGAGCAAATGTGTATGGACTGGAATGTCTAAAGCTATAGTTCAAAATACACCCTTCCTTTGTTAAGCTGGTTTTTGCCACAGTGATTGAAATTTAACTGTTACAGCAATCCAAATACTGTTTTAGTGATATTTATTTTCTGCACAGTTTTCATTCTGTTTCATGTAAGTTTTTATGCACAGCTGTGATTCTGTTTCATGTAAACTTACTGTCATGGAAATTGACTGGGGTTCCTGGAGAACTACATCAGTCTGTTTTAAGCACAGCATCCCGCAGTGATCTTGTTACTTTTTAGTAGGCCACACCTCTTAAAGACTTCACCAACCCCCTCAGCGCACCCCNGAGGAGTTAGTATCCAGGTTTGGACATAGGGGAGACACCCTGACCACATCACACCACAGAGTGTTCTTCCTCTCTTGTTCTCTTCTTGTGTGTCGTATTCCTTTCTAGTGTCTGAGGTTGTTATGAACACGGACCAGATGTAACTGAGTTCCTTTCAGAGTGCAGTCATCTCATCGTGCTCCACTCCCATGTGCCTCAAATTAAAAGCTATAGAAGCTGAAATGTGTCCCGGGCAGGGCCGAGTTCTTGCAATTCTTCCCTCAGAGCTTGTCTACTGCCTTGTCATTATTTTATTTCAGTTTCTCCATGCTTAATGGGCACAGGAAGAGCAAGTCAGCAGGGTTTGCTCTGCTGTGTTGGACAGTGATACTCATTTTATTTTGAAAAGACATGTGAAGATCATATTCCTTTTAGAACTTAGAGGATTTGAGATCTCAATTCAGCTGTGGACGCACTGCACATGTGTNGTAAATGTTTGGATGAGTAAATAAATTAAAACACTGGTCTGACTACTTTTCTACTGACAGAGATTCTTTGAGCCAACTATGTGCATTTCCGGCCTACAGTTTATGGCCCAGAAAGCAGGAAGTGACAGTTTCTGAGTCTACCATATAGTTTTTGCTAGGTGGAGTCTTGGCTTGCTTAAACTAACATTTCTTGCAAGTTCACGCCATTGTTTCTCAGCAGCCCAAATCAATAAACCAGACGAGAAATGTACCGTCAGCTCCGGGACAACAAAATAAACATTCTGTTTGTCATTGTTTCCAAGAAATGGGCTACAATTGCCAGTTAGATTGCTTGAGTAAATAAGATTGCTTAGCTTTTACTAAAATAATGGAACAAATGCTTTGTAGAAAAAGAACCACTCTCATTTAGGTGTTGTAAGGAACATGAAATATGAACAATAAAATGTCTATAATTATGAGAAACTAATTTGATTGCTTTTTCTGTAAATAATTCANTTACTAAAGTAGTAGTCCAAACAAATAGAACAGATGTTTGATCTAGTGTCTCATAAAATATTTTACTTAGCAACATACAATTGAATTAAAATTGACTTTACAGATACTATTTCAGGAGCCTCAGTGCTGTATGATAGGACCCCAGATTACTCAGAAGATTTATATTTGTTCCGTACTATGTAACTGAAGTGGAGAAAGTTCACAGAGAATTGGAGAAATGGATCAGTAACAAAAAATTGGAAATTATATATTGCTATATTACTATGGAACATCTAAAATATGAGAATATAAATAACATCTTAATGTTTACTTAATACAATATCTACTCCATATAGTATGTAATAAACAGACACCAAAGAAGCAGGGACAGAGGCTGTGGTGGCTTTAAAATATGTTCACAAATTTTTTGTTAATCTTCCTTGAGATAGGGTAAAGTCAGTTTCTTCTTCCCCTTCCATGAATGAAAATGGACTTATGACTCAGTTCTGAACAAGGAAATGGCAGGATTTCCAATGAGTAACTTCCAAGACCAGGGGATTGCTTGAGCTTGGATTCCTCAGTTAAGTGTCATGGATTGTTGGGGCACAGGTGTGTGGATTCACGAGGATTCGTGGAAAGGAGACTCAGAGGCACCTGAAGAATGAATCTAGCCTTTCTTGGCTGCAGGGGGGTCCAGCCTCTAAGGACTGAAGTACTTTCCCTTCATCCAGGGCATTTTATTTTTCTCTCTATTTACAGTTTAGCCAGTTGATTTCCATATGCTCAAAACAACCTGAAAGGAGCTCCCCAAAATACAACACTAAGTGCAAATTCCTTGATTTATCAGGTACCATGGTTTTCCGGTTTCCTGAACCAAGTTTTGCATAGGCCTTTGATCCTTGGGAGACTCTCAGACAAGATTCACATAGGGCAATAAGAGAAACAAAAGGTATAGGTTAAACAAAGGATGGGTTAGGGCTAGGTGCTACTCTCTGGAGCCAGGCCAGGAGTAGCTCAGCAGGAATGCAGCCACAGTTAAGGTAAGCCAGGAGCCATGGCTCTGGAACCCTGAAGGAACCCTGCTCAGAGGGCCAGGTACAGGTACCCAAGCCTCCTGTGATAGCCTGAGCCATTCACTGCCACACTAGCCCCAGCTCACCTTCTGATAATTGGGAGAAACCTGACCAGATTCTCAGAAGAGACCCTAGGGCAGAATTCACCCAGTAAGGCACTCTCAAATTCCCATTCCACACAACTTGTGAGGCAGTATTTTTCACTGTTTTTGAACTATGGAGCTTTATGGAATTTATCATGTAGCAATAGGAGCTCATGTAATTCTAGTCTTGTGAATTCATATTGATAGACCCCAAAACTCAGGGTACTACCTTCTCGGAAAGAGGGG
>LZPO01087286.1:191810-212505 GCA_001675575.1 Neotoma lepida | reverse complement strand
CAGGCACACACTAGCATCCCTGCCATAAAAATTGTCATTTTGACAATTGCTACATTTTCAAAAATATTTATTTCAGAATTCTTGCAGAATTTCATATACTTGTTAAAAAATAATGCCAATATATATACATAAACACTTGACCCAATTCTTCCTGATGTAACTACATTTCAGCTAGGAGATTATTAGGTCGATCAGACTGTACTAGTTTCCCATGTATATAGGAAAGCGTGTATGTGTGTGTGTTGCGTGTGTGTGTTGCAGGTATGACATGGCACGTAGTGAAGACCTGGGAATTGAACTCAGTTGTCAGGCTTGGTGACAAATACCTTTACACACTGAAGCATCTCTGGCCTGACCTCTACCATTCCTGCCATCTACCTCGGTGTCTAACATGGAGAATGTCTCTCTCCTTTCTCCCCTTTTCTCTGCAAGTCTAGACAGGTTCCAGGTTTCTGCCTTGCACTCCCAGCTGCTGGGACCCTGAACTCCCTCTGCATCCACACATAGTCTTGTGACCTCTGTGGCAGGGGAGGAGATGGCCAGCATGCCTGGCGTCAGCATCACCCTTCTAACTCCAGTTGTCACCCACCATCTTTACTTTTGCTTTGATGGCTGAGCCAGGCCACATGTCCATGTCTGATGTCCAGGGAGTAAGGTCCAAGCACCATTCTCTGTGCAAACGAACAGAGGTTGCTGACAATATGAGTTACTCACACCTGGACTTGTGTGTCCCTCTAGAAGCTAACACATTTACCAGAAGCTATCCCTAGCTAGAAAGGGTGGGGCAGAAGTGACCAGAGGCAAAGAAGGATGGAGGCTTGCTCAGCTGGATGCTAGATGCAGTGCACTGTGAGAGTTGAAGGTGTGTCCTCGTCTAGCTGCTTTGACCCACTGTGCCGTGTTGAGTGGTCCCCATCCCCCTGTGTCTCAGTGTCCTAACTTGCAGAATAGACATGCTAGCACTTCCTGTTGCCAAAGGCCAAAGTGTGGCTGGCTAACTGGACACCTGTGAACGTCCCTGGATATTTGCTTTCTGTTTGGTGTCCTAACTTGGCTGTCCATCCTCAGAAGCACAGGACATCGTGTCTTGGTTTCTATTCCTGATACTGTGATAAAATACTCTGACAAAAGTGACTTTAGGGAGAGAGGACCTCCTTTTGTTCAATGGACCATCCATCCTGGTGAGGAAGTCAAGGCAGCAAGGACGTAAAGAGGCTGATCACATCCATCATCAGGAAGAGAACAACAGATACGAACTGCTGCCCACTCCTCCTTCTCATTCATACAGTCCAGGATCCCCTGCCCAAGGAACAGGCCTTCCCAGTTACTACGGGTCTTCCCTTGCCAACCAACATAATAAAGATAACGCTTCCCAGGCCGTCTCAGAGGCTACCTGTGATTTAGATGATCTCTTATGGGTGTGTTTGAAGGCTTGATTCCAGTTTCTGTTAAGCTAACACTTAACCCTGACCACCACACATCCCCAGTGTGATGGGCAGTTCCTGGGAGTGGTACTCAGGGGAAGGGTGTGTACGATCTGGAAGCCCCCGCTGCAGCAGAGCCCTCTCAGCCTTGGTGTTTGATGGGTCACAGAGTCTGATGAAAAGCAGAGCTCGAAGAGAGCAGGTGTGTGCACATTTTAATGGAAAGTAATCTGCAGAAGTGACCTGAGAGACCCTGCTCACAGACCTGGAAGCCAGAACAGCTTTGAAAGATCACAACCCAAGGCCAAGAACTCTCCTGAGAACCTGGGAGATGCCTGCAGGGTCCTGAGGACTCTTGCTGTGTGGGCCTCCAGGCAAGAAAATGAGTGGCATTTTGTGAGCTCTTGAAGCTGTCTGGGTATCCCAGACTGACTGAGCTCTGCAAATGTACAGGCTGCACTCAGACATGCGAGGTCTCTGAACAGGAAGCCCTCTCCAAATGCCTGTATTCTTACCTTACCTCAGTAAAACAGTGAGTGCATTTTCTGATTTTGTCACATTCTTAAGACTTCAAAAGCAAAACCCCAACCCAGTTACAGGCACTTTTACTGGCTGGATTGCAGAAGTAATTTCTCACACAATTGAAATCTAAAATTTTGTAGATGCCTTTCCCCATGGGACAGAAAGCAATTCATCAATTAGTGAATTAGCCTCCATTAGCAACGAAGAGAATGCTTTATCCTGAGTCCTTTCCGATAGCGGGGCCAGCTCTCAGCTCACTGACTCCGCCTGAATCTACTTGCGGCCATATCATATGCTAATAATACTCAGCCAGGAGCCCCTGCCGGCAAAAGAGAGCCTCTGGCTGATGGGAAATGCAAGGTTCAGTACAGTTCAGTGGCACCTGCTGTGGAGACTGGGGAGTGCTCTGAAGTGGAGTGTTAGGAACTAAGTTTCTGAGTAGGGACCCTGGTGGCTGTCACCTTTTCCAAATTGTTTCCTAATTCAGAGAAAGTTTCTTGTGTTTCTGAGTTTTCAGCATGGAAGCCTCTTGTAAGGGCTTAGATGTGTTTTGATTTGCATCCTTGGACTCACAAACATGAACAAGGGGTCTGTCTTGGCCAGTCTTCTGTACTTCTTTGGGCGTCCTGGTTCCTTCAATTCCCTGCATAATATGCTTTTAAAATAAGCCCGCTTGGTAACCAGGTCTTTTATGGGAGCAATCCTTGGTTTGAACGTTGTTTTCTGGAACGGGAAACGTGAATCATGTGCTTATCTGGCCAGGCTGCTCAGACTGATTGTTCGTCTTATTATTTTTAACATAAAGTTGTACTGATTACCTCTAAGGAGCCTTGGAAAGAGCAAGTATTTATTGAACACCAAGGTTTTAAAACATCATCAGTTTGAAATGTCCCTTTCTTTTTAAAAAAATACCCGTTATACCTCTCTTAGGGAGGAGGATTGTTTCAGGGAGAATTTAATGGAAAACTGCCCTCAGCACTACGTTTCAGTACCATCTACCCGGCTGCTGTTAAGGCCTGTGTGGGAGTGTGGAAGGGCAGCTGATATAGGATGTGACACAGAGAGACGGTATTAGCATAGTTGTCTTTGTGTGACAAGGCTCTGGTCTCCAGACAGGTGAGCAGGTCCCTGTGTTTCTCTATGAATTTTAGCCAGGCTTTCAATACTTTGAAAATAATGTCCTCTGATGTGTTCAGGGCTGTGGCAATGACACATTAGATAAGGGCTGCTTGAGGCAGGAGTGGATGGACGCTGTGGGTCTTCATTTTGATGGATTTATCTATATTTCAATGAGTGTCCTCAGGCATGAGCTCCCTAGGAACTGTGAGGTCTGTGGGTGACATGTGACTGAAGGACTTGGCATTTGAGACCTTGAGCAGTGAGGGAACTGCCCCCTCTCTGTCACTGCTGATTGGATAAGCACAGGGTCTCCTGATGGACTGCCTCATTTGTATGAACATAGGAGCTATAAAATGCCAAAGGCAGAGCTGACTGCAGACCTAAGGGCAGTAACGCACTGAGATGTGAGGGACAGACGTCATAACACCAGAGGGCTGTGGGCCACACTCAGCTGTAGAGGAAAGACAGGGAGATGTGAGAGGGCCCAGGGGTTCAGTGTTTGGTGAGACTGGGGAAAGTCAAGGGCAGCTGCAGACACAGGCCAGTTAATTCCATTTTGGAGACCCAAGTCTCCTAACCCAACCTTAGGACTTTATAAGGTGTGTTCTGATTTCTTACATTGCTCCCACTCTAGCAAGTGCCTTGAAGGAATGTGTACATCTTTGGACAACTTCACTGAGACAGACGAGGAATTTGACCTGCCTTTATACCTATGGCCTGGTTTAGATTTGGGCTCCCCTAGACCTGGACTTCAGTCAGTGCTCTGTATTTTTTGACTAGGATGATTCACTTTTCTAGAGAAGTTCCATCAGCAGCCATGTAAGAGGGGGACTCTCCAATAACTCTAGGGAGATTAGCATGAATCAGAGTCCAATCCAGTAGGCAATCCGGGGGGATGGCAGTGTAAGGAGCAGGGCAGGAATTACTCCAGCATACTGGATTGCTGCAGTGTGAGCTTTTTACTCTCTGGCCACTCTGTAATCTCTCTTTGGTGGCATGGGTCTCTTGTTGGTTGGTTTTAACATCAACTTGACACAACCTAGAGCCACCTGGGAAGAGAATTTTAAGAAAGAATTATGTATGTCATATTGACCTGTTGGTATGTCTGTGAGGGATTAGCTTGTTAATTAATGTAAGAAGACCCTGTCCACTGTGGGCGGCACCATTCCCTAGGCAGTGGTGGTTAAGCAAATAGAAAGCTAGCTGAGAGCAAGCAAGCACGTATCCATGTGCTTCTCTCTCTCTGCTCTTCATGCAAGGCTTTACTTTTCTGCCTTGACTTCCCCACAATCATGGACTACAGCCTAGATCACAAGTCAAACAAACGCTTCGCCCTAAGTTAGTTGCTCTTTTCTAGGATATTTTATTGAACCGACAGAAATGAGACTAGAATGGCTCCCTAGTCCTCTTGGCCTAGAACACAGCACATGGCTGAGGCTTCATCATTGCTTCCTGAGTGAGTGGGATGCATGTTATTAACAATGAATTATTCTTTATAAGATCTTTATTAATTCACTAATTCAATTTGTGTCTTGGCTAGAACGAAAGATCTGAAGTAATTCTGTCTCAGGTCCCCTCTGCCTTTAGGATTTTTTTCTTTTCCACTCATGCTTTGTCAGACTTAGGCAGGAATTCTTGACTATGAGAGAAAGAATTCAGAGCTCTGAAGAGATGCTGCAGCTATCCCTCTGCTCTAAGGATGAGCCAGCTATTGGGTTATTTGCAACTGGTTCCTGAGTTCCCCTGGCCAAGAGATTCATAGCTGTGTTCTAGCTGATCCTAATACATTGTAGCTCCAAGGGGAGGTCATAGGGTGGGTTACTCTGCAGAATTAAATTAAGTGGTGTCAGTAGTTCAGAGCCTTGTACTATGCTTTTGGTGGGAGTGAGAATAGGGCCATGATTAGAGGAAGAACATTAGGTATTTTACATAGAGATTATTATTAAACTCAGTTTATTGACCTTACTTAACTAATGATGAGGAAGTAGGATATAAACAGAACATGAATTAGATGCTTGGATTTCAGTTTGGGAGGTGTCATAAAAGACAACTAATCATTTTCCTGTTACATAATATACTGAACTTGTATAATCTAGAATATCTACTGATTACAAGCAGGATAGACACGTATTTGTTGATGGCACCATTTGCTCAATTTATAGCTGGCATTTTGGTTGGTTTATTTACATGCTTATTCTTATACCAGAAATCTTTCTATTTATGTTAATTTCAGAATGATGATTCATCCTATTTGTATGGTTAGGACCCACACAGAAGAAAGATAGTTTTGAAAGAATAAAGTTGCACGAGCAGAGGAGGTCAGAGGCAAGCAGGAAGTCACAGAGGGCAGAGAATGCCATCCTTGGCCTCCTAACCTGACATCGTAGGGTCTGTTCTGATTTCTCAGATTGCACCATTCCAGCAAGTGCCCCACAAGGTCTCCTTCTTGGAGATGCTGACTAAGAAAGACTTGGAATTTAGCATCGCTTTATACCTATGACGTGGTGTAGATTTGGGTTGGAGACCAGGATACCATTTTTCCTGGCTGTGCAGCTTTGATGTGCTTCTTTCTTCTCTTTAAGACTTTAACTTACACAGCTACAGAAGGGGACAGGTTTTAGCCCTCAGGGTGTTGCTGCGGCTACAGAGTGCAGGGATACTCTTGGAGGAATTTCATGCAGAAGTTAGCATGACATTGGACTGATTCTCAGAGAACAAGGCGTGCTATCACCGCGCTCACAAAGAACTCCAAATAATTACAGGCAGAGTGGCCAAGAACGTTTAGAAATATGGATAGGAAATTCAATCTGGGAAAATGCTAGTAAGTGCTTAGGGACACTAGAAAATTGGCAGAGTTTCCAGTTGGCAAAATCAATCAAACTGTTTTTCAAACGCTTGGGTTCAACAAACTGAAATGAGTTTGCCGGTGCACCTTTTTTTCTAAATCTTGGCTTCTTTGTTTTGATGAGATCCATAAGCTTCTGATATTTATACTTAATTTACTAAAAGGCCCCTTTTCCCCCCGCCAGCAATCAGATGTCCCAGAAACCCCTCTGGGCCCTGTTTTCTTTCTTTATAATCCTTCCTAGCCAAGCACAAAGATGTCTGGGTACATTTCAAGACTGTTCAATTAAAATCCTATCTTATTTATGTTTCTCCTATACTGTATATGCTATCATTGCCAATATTAACTGGGAGAAATATATTTTTATAAATGTTTATATGTAAGTACATAATCTAATAAGTCTCTGATAATATTATAGAGATATATAAATAATGCACAAATATTCTTCTATAATGATATAAGGTGTTTTGTGTGTTCTGTAAGGTGGCAAGTGTTGGATGTTCAGGATCTCCTGTACTGTGTGGTTTTGACAAATAGCCTATAGCCTTAACATCATGAGCTAGTTACACACCAGACTGTGAACTCTGTTAATGGGAAGAAGGGATGGAGAAGGCAGCTTGGGTGCAGTGCCCACAAGGAACTTACTGATGTCATGCCTTCTGGAAGGGTGCCTGTCTCCTTGGTGCACACCCTTAGAGGATGAACTTTTAAGAGCCATGATGCAGCCAAGGCCCAAAGAGCCAACACATGTACCCATTCAGTTGGTGCTGGTGGGACAGATACTTCAGCACTAGGATCATTCATTTCTCCTCTACTTCTTTCAAGAGGAGGGAAAATTCAGATAGAACTGAGGTTTTCTATCTAAGCACTGTTCTTACCGAGAAGGCAGGTAGACCTGCCTCTCCCTCTTGAGAGTGGAGTGGGGGGAATTATCTCATATAGGCCATTGGGGGTGGCTGCACAGGTGACTCCAGAGTTTGGCAGTTGTGGCTATCTCTCGCCACTTTGCTCCTATTGCTTTTTCTATCTATCTCTATGAAGTTGGTTCAGGCCTAGGAAGTTTCTTTTCCCACTTAGAGAATGTGAGGGCCCAAAGACAGAGGTTGAGTGTGTGGACCCCTCCTTCTGACCTGCTTTGGGGGAAGCTGGTAGACTCTCATGTCTATAAGCTTGAGGAAGATATGGGGCAAGGAGGACTCACCTGTGATATTGTGTGCTGTGACCATTGTGAGTCAGGCACACAAGTTAGCATGTTGTAAAGTGATGTTGCTACCTTAGGGGTCATCTGGTGGGGTACAGTCACTATGGTTCAACAGCATAGACTTCAATGGGACACATGTTGTAGCATTGACCATCAGGGATGTGGCTTTGCTGGCTGTGACTCATGGTCTGCTTTAACACAGCACTCTACATTAGCTTTTCAATGATGGTGTCTGAGATAAATCTTTAAGGCCACTTAAGGGAGGATGGTTTGTTCTAGATCACAATTGCAGAGGCCGTAGGCAGTGGGAGGCTGGTTGTATGTTTCCAGGCCTGAGTCCAGGTAAAACATCATGATGCTGGGGTATACTGGGGGCAGATCTGTTCACTTCACTTCATGGCATTCCCATAGAGGAAAGTAACAGGAAAGGTCCAATACCCAAGGACATGCACCCTGGGGACCTGTGTCTCTAGTTTGACCTCACAAGCTGAACTTCCTAGCATCTCATCAAGAAGTGCCACCAGCTGGGGACCAAGACATGAATCTAGTGGACCATTTCATAGTAATCATAACATGTCCTACCTGATCCCCCTTGTTTAAGTGAGAGAAAATGCACCATAAGAATTTTAGAGGACTGTGAAAATAGAAATGAAAGAAAATAGAACATCAAGTTGGTAACCTTCCTCCAGAGACCTCTGATGGTTTTCTGTGTGTGTCTGAATCTATTGCCTGCTGGTTCATTTATCATAGAGGAAATAGTGCACATTTACATAAAATTGGAATCACACTGTGCAAGTAGTTTCATATTTAATAGTTTTCCCTCATTTTTAAATTTTAAAATCTATTCTTTAAGAATTTCATAAAGTATGTTTTTATCATGCTCTTGCCCAGAATCCACTCCTGCAAGATTTCCCCCCCAACTTTATATTCTTTCTCTCTCTTGAAACAAACAAAACTAAAGCCAAAGAAAAAAGCCACTAAAAAATATGGAGTCCAATTTGTGTTGGCAATCTACTCCTGAGCATGGAGCCTGTCCTGAAGTATAGCTGATGTACTCAGTGTCACTCTGTTGAAGAAAACTGATTTTCTCTCTCCTGGCAGCTATCAATTACAAATAACTTCTTGGCTTGGGGTGGGACTTAGTGTCCACCTCCCCTTGGCTGGGGGAGGGACTTAGTGTCCATTTCCCCTTTGTCACACTGGGATTTTGTCTGGCTGTAGCTGTGCAGATCTTGTGCATACTGTCACCATCTCTGTGAGTTCATATGTACCTCCGCCCCACTGTGTCTGGAAACCACTTGAAATCGTCCACCACCTCTGGCTCTTTCCACCCCCTCTCTCCTGAACCTTGAGGAAGGGGGATAGAGACACCCCAGAATTGAGAACTCCAAAGTCTCTCATTCTCTTCACACTGTCCAGTTGTAGGTCTCTGTGTTAATTTCCACTTACATCAAGAAGTTTCTCTGATGAAGGTTGAGCAATGCACTGATACCCATATGTCATTAGCAGTTATTTTATTTAGCAGAATAAAAGTAGTAGGTTTTCCCCTCAACCTATCCAGTCATTAATAGTATTAGATATAGTTTCTTCTCATGGAATGGATCTTGAATCTGATAAAAAAAAAGTGTTGGTTATTCCCCTACCATTCATGTCAGTACTGCACCAGTGGGCACATATTGCAGACCATGTCATTATAGCCCCCAGGGTTCACAGCTGGGTAAGATTGATGATCAACTCTTTACTCTGGTATTCCATATAGCACCTTCTAGCCCTTTGAACACTACCCAGAGGGGTTAAGGCTTCCAGCTCAGTACCAGCTAACTCTCTCCATGTTCTTCACCATAAATACATGGTGTCATCAGCAGTAGGGTCTTATCGTTAAATTGTGGAGGGAATCAATAGCTTTGGCAATAGTCAGTCTGTCATGTTTGTGGGGGGAGGGGAGGTCTACGAGATGCCTTTCCTGATGGTACATTTATCGCAGGGGAATAATGAATATTTAAATAAAATTGGGCTCATACTGTGTAAGCAGTTTTATATTTCTTAGTTTTAACCTTTTTATACCAAAAACTTTCTGAACCTTTAAATATTTGCCAGTTTTTACTGGCAGCCTATTATTTTATTTCTGAGGTTGCTCTGAATTTTACAGTAGTATGGTCATCACAGTATTTCTGCAGATGGTTGGTATATAAGGATTTCTGGCTTTTTGTCAGGATAACTTCCTAAAGGTGGAGTTTCTGGGTCAGCTGATATCAGACTTGTATGTGTGGTGGGTATATGTGTGTACATATGCACTTGTGTGTGTACACATGTATATGGAGGCCAGAGGTCAATGTTAGTTGTTAACTTCAAATATTCTCTATGTTATTTATTTTTGAGACAAAATCTGAACCCGAAGTTTGTCTAATCTGGCTAGCCAGCAAGCTCCCAGTTCTGGGATTGTAGATTTAAGCAACTGCACCCAACTTTTTACATGGGTGCTGGGGATCTGAACTCAGTCCTCATGATTGTGTGGTAAGCATTGTGCAAACAAAGCCTTCTCCCTAGCCCCAAGCAGAAGAGTTTTAAATACCTTCTCCAAGTGTATATTGTTAATTTGAAATAAAAACCCGTGATTGTTTTCCCACTTTTTTGGAGAATGTTCTCTTCCCTGTGTGTTGCTAACACTGGGCACTGTTGCATCATTAGTGTGATGTCCCTGACTTCCTGACTTACTTTTGATGTAATTTGAATGCTATTGTTAATGGGCTGAGATGGTGATGTAGGTGATGGTTCTTACGTCAAAGTCAGCAGAGATGATATGGCAGTGTCCAGCAGGCCCCTTCTGCTGCCCTTCATGAGGCTTATTGCTCCTGGAAGCATGCTCTGTCCTTGGCTGTGGCCCTCATTCTACTCTACCTCTCTGGGGTTGCTTTTTGTAGGGTTCTGTGCCCCAGTTCCAGATGAAGGCCTCAGGAATGTTTCCAATTTTAACCCCACTCAGACCTCAGACTTGTTTGTCCACCAGTCATCTTCTGGCCATGCAAGGTTTTCCTTTCAGGTAAGCTGGCTGGTTTGGGGTACCATATTCAGTGTAGAGTTTGGAGGCTCAGGAGAGACTGAATGAGCCAGGAAAACCCCAACTGATGTCCTGCCTACATCTCTGTGAAGTACTCTCATGCAAACTGTGACCCAGAGGCCATCTGTAAGTTGGAGAGATCTCCACTCTGTGCCTGAGTCTTGTCACTCAGGAAGATACCCCCTATGCTGTGCATCACCAGCAGGCCTCTGCTTGGCTGCTGAGAACAAGAGGATCCTACACATTCCCTCAAGAGGGCCAGCCAAGAGGGGGCATTGTCTGCCACTGAGAATGAGAAATCCTCAGAATAAGACAGAGTGGCAACAACTCCAGGAAGAGGATATGACCCAACCAGACTCTCCAAATACCTGTCTGTGTATTTGTGGAAATGAGATACAGGATCTAGTTACTCACAGGGTACCTAGGCATCCACATTTACATGTGAGAATGACTGACAGTAAAGTCTCCAGTGCAGAGTTTTTCCACTTGGTTCAGTGACTTTATCTGAAATGCTGCCTCCTTGCAAGAATGCATTTCCCTTCTAGCTGCACCCTGGAGAACACGGCCCTCCATTTCCCTTGCTCCTCTGGAAGTATTCTGCCCCTGTCTTCTCTCTGGTCATGCAGAGAGTCTGCCCAAGTGTGACCTTGAGCGTTGGCGCCTGAGCACCTCTGCCTCCAAGCTCCAGACTTACCCGGTGCTCCACCCGGTGCTCCAATCTCCCTCTCTCTTCTTGTCGCCCCTCCCAGCTATAGGCTGGTGAGAAGGAAGACATATTGACTTTTCTCCTTCTTTATTTCTGAGTATCTATGCATAGCATACATTTGACACCTTCTCCAAACTTCTGCTCCCTAAGGGTACAGAGCAGAGAACTGGCTTATTTTATCTTTGTGACTCTGAGTGAATTATGCACTTGCCAGCTACTCAATTCTCACTGTCCCATTTCAATTGCCCAATGGGTAAAAATCCTTATAGGAACCCAGAGAACTGGTCCAGGAGGATATTAATGAGAAATATGTAACTTCCTGATAAGTGGAAATTGTATTCCTGCTATCTTGAGCTCAAAGGGCTCTTCCCTGAGACACACTCCAGGCTTGCCAGTAATTGGCTCTGACTGTGGGATTCTGGCTCAGGGTGGTGGGGACACTTGTAAACACTCTGGCCCATCTCAGGAGTTCTGCAGGTGAACACTGCAGTGTCTCTTGATTGACTGAGGCTCCTGTAATTATCTTGAAGCCCATCATTCAACAGATGGCACTGGAGCCTGGAAGGGCAGCCCTTGGTGTGCATGGCATCTCCTAACAAGGAGTATGAGGGAATTTCCCCAGGAATACCAGCTAAATGTCATTCCACCACAGAAGGCTTAAGGGGATGACACATTTCTTGAAACCTTAAAAAACATTTTTATTGTGGTGAGATGTNCTTGTCATAAACCTTGTTCACTATTTTTAGCTGTACCATTCAGGGGCATTAAGAATATCCGCCCCATGTAAATGTCACCACCACCACCGACGTCCAGAGCCTTTCTGTCATCCCAGACCAGCTCTCTGTCTCTACTGGGCAACACTTCCTCTTCATATCTCCTGAAGTTCCTGGCAGCCGTGCCTGTGCTGTCTTTAAGCATGGCAGTGGTAGCAAGGTATCCATGTGACTCTACCCAGACTCTACCTGCCTGCCCCAGAAAGCAGGCGTCTGCTTCCAGCAATGGGCGAATGATCTTGTGTTAGAAATGTTCGTGTGGCTTTTTCCTGCCTGTAGAACCCTGAAGAGGGACATTGTGAATCCTGTAAGCTTCAAGAACTACCTAAGATTTCCAAGGCTTTACTTCTGGAGTCCCGAAGAGCCTCACTCCTGGAAGGATTATTTCAGTGTAAGGGCTACAGACAGTAATGGTAGCTGTGCCCATACCTATTGTCCATCCTCAAGGGGAGTTGGACCCTACCTTGGGCCGTCAGAGTCTCTGTCTCATTACCCTACTCTAAGCCCTCACTCAAAGGCTATCAGCCATGGTCTCATCACCATCAGTCTTCAGCCTAGGGCTGAGTGTCAGAGGAATAGAAACCTCATACTCTTCTCCCACAAGTTGGAAACTGAGTCAGAAACAGTCCCTGAGGGTCTGAGGTGAAAACTCTGGAAGGAGAGTGTATTAGCCAAGGCTTCCGTGACAAACATCAGGGGCAGAGTGGTTTTCAGAATAGAAAAGTATTCCTCACAGTTCTGAAAGTCTGGGCTGGAGGTGTGGCCAGAGCTGGCATCTCTGGAGGTCTGTATAGTTGACTTGTAGGTGGCTATTTCCTCTTGGTGTCCTCATGGATGTCTACCCTCCCTGCATGTGTGTCCTAGCCTCTTATCAGGACATCAATCAGATTAGGGATATCTAAATGACTCACCTGACCTTCACTATTCCCTTAAACATCTTATCTTTCCAAATAAGGCCTCACTGGGAGGGGGTAAAGTTACCCCCACCCCCATAAGATCCTAGGTCAAAGGTCTGTCATGGGGCTGCAAGCTTTTGGATGCAGATCGGATGAGTAAGGAGAAAGGAACTGTGGTAGTTTGGATGAGAAATGTCCCCCATAGGCTCATGTATTTGTTGGTCCCTAGTTGTTGGCACTGTCTGGGGAGGTTATGAAACTTTTAGGACATGAAGATTTCCTAGAGGAAGTCCCTCACTGGGCTGGGGTGGTACTATGAGAGTTCATAGTCTCGCCACACTTCCAGTTCGCTCTCTCTGCTTGCTTTGTGCAGTTGGGATGCGATCGGTCAGCTTCATCTCTTGCCACCATGCCTGCTGCTCACTGTCCCGCCTCTGCCGGGTCTAGAGGCGGCTCAGAGGTTCACCCAGTTGACCCAGCACCCCCATCTGCACAGGTCCAGCTTTTATTCTTGATGCTTTGCAATCAGGGCCTTTAGTGCTCTTTGCTGAAGGCTCCAAAAGAATTCCCCGTCCATCAAGCAACGTGGTCCCCAGTCTCACATTTGTTAAAAAGGCTGCAGGAAATGTCATCCAACCAACAACAGCTTGGAAAGGAGCTCTGAGCAGCTGATGTGAGCTAGCGAGTATTTTTCCAACAGTCTAGAACAAACAAAGATTGTATCTTGTGTGTTCTGGGAGTGTCACGGATGTCCCCTGTGTCTCATGATTAACTCTCATGCTCAGAGCCCAAACCCACATGCCACTACCCTCCCTCCCACCCCTGCACGGGACGAGGGTCTCCTTCATGCCTGCCTATCTCTGCCTTTCTCCTATCTCTTTGCTTCACTTTCTTTGAAACTCTATCAGACTTTGAAAACGTCCAGTGGAAATAAAGTCTACCTTGGACATTTTGTAAAGAAATTACATTATGTATTGCTTTAAGAACTATATGTAGAGAAACAAGGCAGAAAAAGATAGATGTCTTTAGGCAACCATTTAATTAATAAATTAGAAAATTGAATGGGAGTAATTAAATGGATTATTTTCTGTGCAATATTAATTATCCCGCATGTTTTGCAAATTCCTTTTTCAAAGGTGGTTCAGAGGTAAATGTCAGTCTAGTTCTATCCAAGTTATATATGAATAGACACGAGCAACTTCACTGTGAATGGCATACACATTAGTGAATTTCCCCAATTCTGGCTGTAGACAGTATTTAAATCAGTTGTGTTTGACCTCAACAGCACTGGGCATGAGGAAACTCATCTAAAAGTGGTGTGTTAAAATGTCTTCTGGGCTGAAGACATGGCTCAATGGGTGAGCACACTTTCTATGCAAGCACAAGGACCAGAGTTCTAATCCCTAGAACCCACACAAAAAGGCATGTGTGGCCTTCCATGATGCTGGAACCCTGGAACTGTGGGGCCAGAGACAGGAGGACCACTGGGGTTTTCTCGACAAGTTCAGGTTCAACAAGAGACCCTGTCTCAGAACAATGTGTCGAGTGACCAACAGGATAGCTTATGTCTTTTGGCCTCCAGCACACTCATACTCACACTCACATTGGTGGGTATACTGCAAAGACATGTGCATGTATACCACACACATACAAACACACATATAACATATACATGCCACACACATACTCATGCATACCGCATACACACAGAGTTACACATGTACACCACACCTGCACATACACATATGCACCACAAAAATATATCATACACACACTACATATGCATACACATATGTTGCATATAAATATGAACATAACTCACACACACACACACATCCACTCCTCAAAAACTCTATTTTTTAAAAAAAATCTTTTTTTGATATGTGCATATATGCATGTTTGTGTGTGTGTGTGTGTGTGTGTATGTGTGTGTGTGTGTGTGTGTGTGTGTGTGTGTGTATGCCAGAAGTCACTCTCAGATGTTGTTCCTTGAGTATGGTGGTTATCTTGTTTTTTGAGGCAAAGTCTCTCATGTCCTGGAACTCATCAAGTAGGTTAGGCTGACTGTCCAGTGAGCTCCATCTTCTCAGCTCTGGGATTACAAACCCAGACACCTCACCTAGCTTTTTAAATCACTCCTTTGAAAGGGGCTGCTCTATAGAAATACCAATCCACTTCAGTGGGACCAATGTAGCAGAAACTTAACCTTCGGAGATTGTTTCCTCAGCTTGGATGCGAAACCAATGTTCCTTTGGCAAAGAAGACTTCCTGGGGGCCTGGTCCTCCTGGGGGCACAGGACTGCTTAGACCACAGGCCTTGATTGTGTTCTGAGCAGCTACTGAGAGAATGAGTCACAGTGATGTGCATGGATGATCTACACGCAGAGCTATGTGGGCACCGTCACCCATCACAGGGCCANGTGCCAGACCGGCTGAGTCTATTTCTTATTCTTCACTCTGGCAAGCTCTCACGGGGCAGGAATGCTGCCTTTTCTGATTAAAGAGAGTATGTACTTGAAGATGACAGAAGACAAGAAGCCATGGACAATCTGCCCTGTTACTTTCTGGACTCAGAACAGTGGTACAAGAGACTGCCCTGGGCTAGAACTCAAACTCTGCCATCCAGAAAACCGAGAAAGAGGCACACTTATGTGCCTCCAACTTGATCACTTTCCCATATCTCTCAATGGCAACCTCCCTTGCAGGGTAGAGCAGAGAGGACACCTGTCAGAGCCCTGAGAGGCACAGGCAGCTCTGATCTGTCCTTTATAAAGTGCAGGGCAAAGCAATCAAAGGTTCATGTGAAACCTTCACTGAATAGTGTCACCCCAGAGCCACACCCCAATGCCTGGCATACAGATGGTGTATGAAAAACAACAGACTATCTCCTTATCCTTGACCTAACATGCATTTCTTTCTATTTGTGTTTCTGTTTCTCTCACTTGCCGTGATTCCCAGGTAGAGCCCCACTCCGTAGTGTGAGCACACCTGCAGAGTTGGAAATCAGCCCCTGGGGAAGGAGTTGGGAGTGGTCACTGTGAAAATCTCTGTGAGTCCTGAAGAGTTTTCACCTTATATTTTGGAAACAGTTTCCCTCCTGGCTGAACATCTCTGTATTGTTAGATAATAAATCGAGAATTTGCAATTTCTATGCTGCCTTCTTGGTGTGTGTGGTGGTTTGAATGTTGAATGAAAATGTCCCCCATAGGCTCATGGGGACTGGCACTATTGGAGTAAGTATGGCCTTGTTGGAGGAAGTATGTCACTGTGAGGGTGGGCTTTGAGGTTTCAGAAGCTCAAGCCAGGCCCAGTGTCACTGTCTCTTCCTGCTGCCTGAGGATCCAGATTTAGAACTCTCAGCTGCCTCTCCAGCACCGTGTCTGCCTGTGTGCCACCATGCTCCCCACCACGATGATAATGGACCAAACTTCTGAGCTGTAAGCCAGCCCCAATGAAATGTTTTCCTTTGTAAGAGTTGCTGTGGTCATGGTGTTTCTTCACAGTGGTAGAATTTTGACTGAGACAGAATGCATTGCTGAGAACATGCTGGATGGTTATCCCAAGACACTTTAGAGTCCCGGCTGTGGTTTTTGCTGGAGACTTCAGAGCCTGGACTCTGGCACCATTTTTCAGATTAACTCACCAGAAGAATGTCAGGCCAGAAAGTGAAGTGGCTGCCCCATCTTAAGTGAGAAAAAACTGAAGCCTGATCCTCATAGTACTGAGTTTACAAATAGTCTAAAAATTATCACAACAATTCTGTGTGAAAATAAGTCACTCGATGGCTCAGCAAGCTACAAAAACAAACAAATCTCAAGAGACAAAAAGAAAAGCTACCCCGAATATATAGCTTACACCTTTATCCTTCATTTTTAATACTCTGAAGAAACAGCAGGTGGCTTGCATTTCAGATTTAAAGGGTAAAGGAGGATTCTGTGATCGCTGATATTTTAAAGATTCGAAGAGCTGTTTGTCCTGTTTTGTATATTTGAAAAGCTTTGAAGTTAGAATTCCTGGGGACAGTGACAGCCTCCAAAAAGAGTCCCTTGTGGTCACTCCAGAGACCAAAGCATAGCTGACCGTATGGTATTTTGACACGGTAACCCTCACACTTGGACGTGTTGAACTGAGAGAAAACTGAGACTAGAAAGAGGGGACAATGGTGCTGTTTTCCCCACATAAACATACTTGTCCTCTGCTGGCCCCTGGACATCTTTACAAGACATGTCCTTCATTGGTCCACCTTTCTGTGTCTCACATAGGGGTGGGCTCCTGATGGGCAAACCCTTGGTTCTGGGGATGCACTTGGGGTCAGGAGAATTCCTCAGCTTTACGATCACACTGTCACTGAATGGCAGAGAAGAAGTGTAAGAAAAGTGTCGGCTAACTTGTGGAGCTCTTCTTTTGGAGACTGGTGTCAACTGATTTCTCCTTTCCCCGGAGTCACAGGGCATCTGACCCAGACTCAGGGCTCTTTTCTTGTTTCATCCTATACTGCTTCGGACAGCCTACCTATCCTTGACATGTGTTCATAGTTAGAGTCGGTCAGATCAGCCCTGCCAGTTCCCAGACCGCTGCAAGGGCTGGGTGAAGCCAAGCGATCCACACAGGAATGCAGCTGGGATGGGGGATGTCAGCTTGAAACCAAATGCTGCTTTTTCACAGCCACCAGAAGGACTTAAGTGTGCTCACTCAGGTCCCTCTAGCAATGACAGCCTGTGGAAAACCCTGAAAACAAACTTACCCTAAGAAGTAGGACAGTAGTGATGCATCAGGACTAGAGAATGCAGACAGGGGAGGGAGTTCTGAATATAGCATTCTTCAGACCTCGTCCAGAGCCTTCTACATGCCTCACTCCTGCCTCAGGGGACAGCCGCAACACAGCAAGAAAGCAAAGAACATCCTCCCAAAGGCTCCACGGCGCATGTCCCAGAAGACATGAGCAGGGCTCTACCTGCCCACTACAGCAGCCACCCCAAGTATGGCTAGAGCTGGGGGTAAAGGTGAAGGACAGGCCTGGCCATTCCAAGAGCAAGAATCAGTGTCCTCATGTACATATTGGCATCCTTGAGAGGAACGAGGGCTGGAAATCCCATAGTCATGAGAGGCAGATGGGGTGAGGGATATCACTGAAACAGATCACTCCCCAAAAGGCCAGGAAGGGGAAAAGACAAATCTTATGGGGACCAACAGAGCTTGCTTATGACTCGGTCCTGCTGAGGACTTTAAAGAACGGAAGCAAGTCCAGCAGTCACAGGAGAAGGCTAAAGCAGACACTAGAACTGTTCGTTTCTTTTAACTGTGATCTGTCCTGCGTGTCTTTCTTGGAGTGGCCTTGGGAAGCACCTGGAACACAGAGGCAGTTACTTGTTAGGGATACCTAGTCTTCAAATACTGCCTTTCAGAAAGATAGGTGTGCATGCACTCTTGTCGCTCACTGAAACTGCTGGCCTTCCTCACGCACATCCTTAGCAGGACTGAAAAGTGGCTGCGTAGACACAGGATTCCACGGGCAACCCAGCAGCAAAGTCATGTGTGGTTTCATCAGCAAGGAGTTTTCACTCTGAAGGAGGGTCTTAGGAAGCATAGGCTTCTCCTCTACCTTAAAGGACTTACAGCCTGGCTGAGAAAATAAACACTCCCTGTGCAAAAATCAATCAGTGTTCGCTCTGAACTTCCGAGTTGGCTGGTATGGCGGAAGTGACAACCTTAGCATCATTCACTTATCTGTAGAGAAGCTGCCTTTGCACAGGGAGGGAGATGCTCCCAGTCACAGCCTTCTCCTAGTAAAAGGAAGATACAATGTCGCCTGAGCATGGAAGGCACAGTGTCATCACAACCTAAGAACTTTGCAATGAGGCTTCATATGCCATTAAAATAATTGCCACTTGTTTCCAAACAAACCTGAGAACTGGCTGTAGATAGGTTCCGGCCTGGTCCATATTTCTAATAACCGCATTGGTTCATTCAATCTATTCCTCCTCTCCCTCCTCTTTGGTGCATATTTAACATTCTCATTATTGCAGAGCAGCCTGAGATGAGCCACTTAGGAACTTCTCTGTTCCCATTACACTTATGTCTCTTATTTAAGGATGCTAATTCTCCCAGCAGCTCTTCATCTGCCTCTTTTCCGGATTCCACAGGCAATGCTAATGAGCACCGTCTCCCAGCAGCTGCGTCAACATCCCACTAGCAAAAGATGGGACTCTGATCACTCTCCACCCTCCCACCCCTTCCCATTGCCACTCGTGAAGGACTTCCTTTTGGAGATCCCCCTGGCTGTCTCCTTTGCCAGTTCTTTGCTCCAAGTGATTAATGCAGGGTCTGTGAACCTGAGATTCAGATGAGGAATAAGGGAGAGAGGTGAGCAGGTGTTCTTCGTGGTGTTGTAGCCAGGTGACTTGTGTGCAGAAGGAAAGGGCTCAGAAGACCTGGAATGCTGCCATTGCCTCCTGCCTTGGGCACACTTCCTTCACCTCACACAGCTCAGACTCCCAAATGCCCGGCTAGGCATATGTTGCTAAGAACATGGGTTGGTTTCCTTAGGAAGAAATCCTCTCTTGCCAATTTTGCTGACCCAGCCCCCCAACACAAACTTCAAGAATGACACCCACAAGATCCCTCAAACTTCTGCAGCTGTGTCTTCACTGATGCGCTGGCCCAGGCCCCTCTACTCCTGCAGCCCATGACTGAAAACAAAAACATTAAAAAGAGGAAAATGAGATGTGTTTGTTACCTTGAACCCAAAGCTTGGTAGTCGGAGGATGTCCCAATAATAAAATCCCTGTGCTTGAGTTCTGGCGTGCCTGGCAGGCACCTGCTCTGGTGGGCCTCTCGGCAACCTTGTGGCTTTTCTTGAACATTGGAAGGATTTTCTCTCCTTGAGTCCCCATTAATATAAGTCAAAACTAAAGTTCACAGTGCCTCTCCTCTGTGGGTGACATTTTCCACTTCACACATTGTCACCTTCGTTTAACATGTTGTTCCTCAGCTGTGGTCACCTCTGTGGGAATCTACACACCTCACAAAGAAGCAGCTATGCTCCCTGCCCTCCTCCTCCTCCCTTCAGGGCCACTCATTCTCCAACAGCCTTCATCCAGGTCGAATTAGTGACCCAGCTGTGGGACTAGACAAGGCCTCTGAGTGACATCGTCCACTGTGGGGTCACTGGCATTCGTTCCTGGCCTCTCTGTTCTTTAGGAACAGAGTTCTAATGTTTAGGGACACTGAGGTCTAATGAACTCAAATGCTGGGGACCCCTCACAACAAAATCATCTTGAACAGCAGCTCTGGACTATGGAGTGGTTTCCTAGAGGTGGGCGTTTGTGAAACTCAATGGAGAGAATCTTCCATTGAGTGAGCTGATTTTCCATGGGCAAAACGAAAACCATGTATTCAATATGAGTTAATATAGTTTTAAAGTTTAAATTTCTGACTCCTCTGTAAAGATTGTTCTGGTGACACAGCCCACATCTCAGGGAAATGAGTAGTTAGTCTTCCATAGTGGGGCACCTCATCTTATACCATACCTTATACTCTGCCTTCCTCAGCCAACACGTCCACTCCTCCCTTTTGGGCATTTAAACTTTGACCTCCTGACATTAAATTTAGTGACACAAAAGACCCCAACTAAATGTTACCTTTGAACTGAACCCAGAGGAAAAGCTCACACACAGTAGACATTTGTGTGAAGTTCATCTCTTTACGCCTATCTGAACACGGGCTTAGAACGGTTCTGATGGACAGTTCCCTGGCACCATCTTTGTAAGTATGGCAAAATCTGGTTCAGAAAGGAGTCTCCATTTCTTCTCAAATCCAAACATCCCACCGAAAGCAGAGTTCACTGAGGTAAGCCCCCCCCCCCACTGATGCACATTACCCCCATCCCTTGCCCCACTTTCTCTCATGAGGACATCGTCTCAACTGCTGCCACCCCCAGAGCCTCGGTGGGACACACCCTTTGTGAATGCTGAATGAATAGGAGTGTACTAGGGAACATGGAAGTGCACTTTCCTCCCCCTCTAAGGTGTACGTCTTAACTTTAGTTAAAATAGAGATTTTCTCCAATACATGTGAGAATGGGAATGGAGTAATTCACAGTGTGTGTGTGTGTGTGTGTGTGTGTGTGTGTGTGTTGGCGTGTGTATGTGT
>LZPO01087286.1:170126-183798 GCA_001675575.1 Neotoma lepida | reverse complement strand
TACCACGGTTAGTATGACTTGAGAGGGAAATAAAAAACGTTTTAAATAGAATCCACACCACCCTTTGAACTCAATTTGAAGACGAGGAAGCAGGCTGGAAGTTTGTTCTCTACAGCAGCATTTGAGGAAGTCATGTTTACAAAGTGCTGTGGCCTCAGTATGTCCGCAGAGGGCCTGAACACCTTCTTTGTAAGAACCTATTTGGTGTCTAGAAAGGAAGAGGTTTAATGCCCACCAAGCACCATTTCACAGTCCTATCAGCTATTCGGGACTGAATCTTCACATTTCCTGGTTTTCTCTTTAAGAATAAAAACGTGAAGCCCAGCGGCTCAAATATTTATGAAAAGCGGTTCCCAGGGGGGATAGTCAGGACCAGGACCAATGGACATGGCTTCCTCTGATCCTCTGTCAGCAGTTCTGGCCAGAGAGGATGCTGAAGCAGGGATAACAGTGCAGTTCTGTCTCTCCTTCTCGCCTTCATGGGACTATCTGCAATCTTAGAGCCCTGCATGCTCTGGTGATGTGGTAAAATGGCTGGGATAAAGGGGAAATGGGAGCATCAATGCTCTACTCATGAACATGGGTGAGAACGTAAGGGGCCAACTTCTTCTTTAAGACTGGAGCCACAACCCCAGAGCTCGCTGTACAGCTGGCTCCTCTTGGCCCTGAAGGTTCCAGTTGAACTTTTAGCCACTTAAGGCAATGATTCCTTCAAGACAAATTCTGTAGAAAAAAAAAAAATCTTTGGCTTGGTATGTAAAGTTTTTCTTTTTGAAAAATGACAGCCAGTTTAATTTAACTATGGAATTTAAAAAATTTATTAATTTTAAGATTTTTGGAATGGTTTAAAAAATAAGTAAATTTGATAAAAGTTAAAGATTCTAAGCACAGTAATCACCTTCAATGAATATTAAGATTTAAACTCAATGATAGCTTTCAAGCTTGGCCCATTTGGGCTTGACACCTGATATTTCTTCCTCTGTTACATGTTTTCTTGCTGGTTTTCATGACAAATCCTGAGCCTGTCCCCTGACATCTCAGTTCTTTAGATTTGGCACATAGGATAGATTGAACTGTTGACATGTCTCCAACATTCACTGTTTAGAAAGCCCAAGAGTATTGTTCAAATCTTAGATGGTCTTTTAATAAAAAAATCCAGAGCCAGGTATCAGGATGAAAACTGAAAGATCAGAGAAGCAGAGCAGCCAGCCACTAGTTCTTACCTCTACGAAATCCTCAGCCTAAAGGGAGTGAGTTCCTGTTTCCTCATGCCTTATATACCTTTCTCTGCCCTGCCATATTACTTCCTGGGATTAAAGGCGTGTGTGCTTCCCAAGCAAAGGCATGAGATCTCCAGTGCTGGATTAAAGGTGTGTGCCACCACTGCCTGCCTCTATTTTCTCTCCTATACTGGATCAATCGCATGTAGTCCTGGGTGGCCTTGAACTCACAGAGATCCAGATTGATCTCTGCCTCCCAAGTGATAAGATTAAGGATGTGTGCCACCACTGTCTGGCCTCTATGTCTAATCTAGTGGCTGGCTCTGTCCTCTGATCCTCAGACGAGTTTATTAGGGTACACAATATATCACCACACAAGAGTTCACTTGGATGATGTTTATGGCATCATTCAGCTCAAAATTCTGTAGCAACTGAAGACCCATGTATGCCAGTTTTCTATTACTGTAACAAAGATCTGAGGTACTCAACTTACAAGGAGGTAAAATTTTTCTTCTTTTGGGCTTCTAGTTTAGATGTTTCAGTCATGACTAGTGGGTGGGGCCTGTGGCTTTGCTGGTACAGTGGCTCATCATGGCAGGAGCATGTGGCAGAGTGAAGCTCTTTACCTATGGCTAAGAGTGGAACTTGAGAAAAACCAGAGAGCAGAGTTCTCTAATCCCTCGCAAGAGCATACACTCCTGTGATGGCTAATATTGATTGTCATCCAGACAAGCCTCTGGATGTGCCTGTGAGGGATTATCTTGATTAGGTTAGGTTAATTGAGGTGGGAAGATCCACCTTAAAACTGAGGTGGGAAGATTCACCTTAACTGAGGTGGGGAGTATTCCAAGGCCCGGGGTCTTGGGCTAGATGAAAAAAAAAAAAAACAAAAAACAAAAAAACTAAGCTGAGCACCAGCGTTTATCTCCCCCAGTATGACTTTGTACGTAGCATAATCAGCTGCCTCCAGCTCTTGAGGACATGACTTCCTGCCACCAGACTGTATTGTCTAGAACGATAACCCCAAATCAACCACTTCCCCCTTGAATTGCTTTTGTTGACAACCACACCTTTACTTCATGGGCCTTTGGGGCCATTTCAGACTCAGAGTATAGTGGCATCCACAAGGACACTCTCTGTTTCTTCGGCATTATGTACCTTTCATCAAGGAAGCTTGGGCATTCTGGGATTGGTGCTTAGCTTTCTCTGTTCCTCCCATGTGACAAATGCTGACAGGATTGGATCCTACAGCAAAGTTTGTTTGCTTGTTTTCTTTAGTGCAATGGAAGTTTTACAGCTTTCCCACACTAACCCTCTCAGCAGGGTCCCAGTAGGGAAAGCAATGGTTAAGACCCACATTTAAGAGAGTCTGTGAAATGTCTTCTAAATTTTTCCTTGTTTTCTTTCAGCTCAGAACTAGGTAAGCAATTATTTTTGCCATTCTTTCTTCATTTGTCTATCTCTGTGGCCCCCCTGAGGCTTGAGGCCAGACATTATGGAGGTAGTTTTTCTGAATGATAGCCTGTAGACTATCAGCCTTTCCCTGGGAGGGGCTGTATTCTCTTTACAATCCAAACAACCAAGCCAGAATAAAATCTCAGTAATGTTTCTGGCCTATAAACAGCATGCTTTCTTTGGTTCACTTCCTGACACCTCCCCAGGCTATTTGAGTTTTTACAAACATCCTCATGGCTCAGGAAGGGTGGGATGGATTGTTTAGTAGTTCAAGGAGTTTCGGACTCTTTCCCTTCAGTCAGCTGGGTTTTAAATGAGCCAGGCCAGAAAAAATGGGCACTCCTGTGGGAGGGGGATGAGAACACCACAGCAGCAGAGATGAAATCCCATCCTAAAGTCAGGTCCAGAGAGCTTTGGTGAAAGCCATTGAGTTTTATTTCTAGCAGGTGTGTTCACAGGCAGCTGTTCAAGGGACTAGCACAGGCCAGCTCAGGACAACCTGCGGCCCATTTTGCCTTTCCATATTTCATCTAGAAAGGCACAACTGTACACATACTTTACCAGACAGCAGGAGGCACACATGGCTGCAGGTGAGATGGCCAGCTCTCTCTGATTAAGGGGTCTGGGTTGGGGTGGACCCTCAGCATAGATCACTTGGTGGATCTTTGTGAGGCTTGAGAACTCGGACGCAGACAAGAGCACATACATAATTCTATCAGAAGAATACAGACTCACCCCTTTCTTTCATTTCTGTTTTCTTCCTCTGGAAATAGAAGGGCAAAGAATAAAGCCCAGATGGGCTGTCTTTCTGTTCTTTATCCCTGTGACAATAGCAACTGTTGTAGTCTGAATGACAAAGAAGGAACACATTGCTGAGACACTGGGCCAAAAGATCAAAATGGAGTACCTGCTTTGCCTCTGAAAACATGTGACTTTGGGGAGAAAGCTGCAGACCCACACATGTGCAGCTGGAAATGTATGCTACAAGGAAGCACCCATCTTGACACCCACTGGACAGGTACAGTTCCCACCCGTGAGTGGGTTTCTGGAATGCTCAGATTTCAGTTTTGAAGCTGTCTCCATTGATAGTAAATTTTCAAACTGAAAATAGATTTTAAACTCATACATATGCATGTATACACTCTTCAGCCCCTTTAATGTCTCTAAGTGCTAACTTGATATTGGCGCACAGGGATGTACACCAAATGTAATTTACTCCCATGAGGAGTTCACAGTGCAAGGACTTTAACACGCCTAAGCCCCAGAGCTCTAAAAAAGTAGGTTAGAAAGTGGTCTAGAATGGTTATGTAATGGCCAAGCAATGTTCATGCCCTCTCTTCCGGCTTCTTCAATTTCTAGGATTGGTCCTATTGTGCATCAGTTTTTGTTCTGGTCCAGTAGTTTCTATGGCTCACATTTAAACTTCAGCCGAGTTTTTATCAACTGCTTCAGCTCTGGAGTCTGACATTCTCTAAAGGAAGATGTCAGGTAACTAGTGCCTGGTCACCTCCCTGAGAACACAGGGTGCTTTTGACCTAATATGTTATCGAGATGCACTCTGCTTTTCTTCCTCCCTGGGGGGCTGGTTCTCCCACTCAACCAGGACTGTATAATAGCTGAACTCAGGAGGCAGAGGCAGGAAGATCTCTGAGAATTCAAGGCCAATGAAGACTATATAGTGAGATATATACCTCAAAAGAAAAAAAAGTCAAGCAGATGGCAGCATAAACATATCCTTTGGGTTTTGACAGTGGGTCCTTTTGTGTCTTGAAGTGTGACTAGTAACTGGGTTAGTACTCTCTCTTCCACTCTCTTTCTTCCCCTTTCATTCTTTTTTAGGAAATGGTCTTTTAAAAATGGAATGATGGTTCTTGTACGTTGTTCATTGAACAGCGTCTATGGAGACTGGGCTGGACAGCCATTATATGTCATTCCCCAGAGCTATTGGCAGTTCCAGACAGTATGAGACACATCTCACTGGGAAGTACTAACTGGTCCTTGGTGATACGTAGAGCAACGAGAAGGCAGAGGAGACTTTTTTCCCCATTCAAATATCTTGCCTAGAAAGTAGATGCCAAAGCAGCCCACCTCTTCTAGAGCAGTGGTTCTCAACCTTCCTAATCCTGTGACTCTTTAACACAGTGCTTCATGTTGTGGTGACCGCCAACCATAAAAGTATTTTCATTGCTACTTCATAACTGTAACTTTGTTAATGTTATGAATCATGATGTAAATATCTATGTTTGCTAATGGTCTTGGATGATCCCTGTGAAAGGGTCATTTAACCCCAAAGGGGTCATGACCCATATGCCCCACTAGCAGTTTGACTGAGAGGGAACAAATATTGCAGACACAAGTGATGCAGGAATTGGAACCCTCTAACTAAGTCATCTTGACTGAGAAGACCTTATAAGTGTCTATCTATTCACTTCTAACCAGATTCAGCAAGGCAATCTGTTAAACAGACCACAAGAGGGTAAGGGTGGTGTTGGATTTTGCTGATTTACAAATATATCAGTGTCAGCTTAATCTCACACCCCCTCTCCCAGTTTCATAGTTCTGGTCTTGGTTAGAGTATTAATTAGAGATGGAGATATTACCAATCACCTCACTGGAGTTCATTTGCATTACTGGGTAGACTTTGTGGCTAGGCAGGAGGAGCTCTCACCGGCTGCTCTGTGGTGGCTTTTGTGTCCCTCAGTGCTGGACAGTGGTTAGAGGTAGCAGCAGGCAGGTGGGAACAGTGGGTGATGCCCTCTTGTGCTACAGTCCTCCTGTGGACCTTGAGAGTCAGACCATTGGACTTACAAATGGTTTGTGTGGACAGGGAGTGGAGGTTCCTGAGCACTTGGCTGTGGTGGAATAACAGCTTCAGGGCAGGCCAATGTGTCAGGAATGCCTCAGCCTCAGTGTAGGTTTAAAGTTGGGTTTCCTTAACATGAGCCAGCATTACAACTCATGGCCCTAAAGGCTTGACAACTATCTAGAATTTTCCAGGGCCTGTCACTGCCCTTTTCTTTATCTTTCTATGCTTTCACCTGTCTTCAACCTCAGCTCTCTGCTCTCTCTTGCTGTCATCTTTCTATTTCCATGGTTGTCCTGGCGAGTTTTATGTCAACTTGACATAAACTGTAGCCATCTGAGGTGAGAGAACTTCAATTGAAAAAAATGCCTCCATAAGATGGGGCAGTAGGCAAACCTGAAGGGCATTTTCTTAATTAGTGATTTGTAGATGAATTGCTAAAGGTTTTATTAATAAAAAACAGGGATCTAGATATAAGGGTTGAAATCTGAGAGATCAGAGGAATAGGGAAACCCACAAGCCAACCTCACCTTACAGACCCTCAGCTTCCAAAGAGACCTACTTCCTGTATACCCACACCTATATTCCTTTCTGTTCTGCTCACTCCTTTGCTCTCTCAGCCCAGCTACATGGCTTCCTCTTCCTGCCCAGCTCTGTCACTTCCTGTCTGTCTGTACAGACCTCCAGACCTCTATGGTTGGTTCTGGGATTAAAGGAGTGTGTCACCATGCCTGGCTCTGTTCCCAGTGTGGCTTTGAACTCAGAGATCCAAACAGGTCCCTGCCTCCCAAGTGATAGGATTAAAGGCACGTGATACCGTTGCCTGACTTCTATGTTTACTTACAGTGGCTGGCTTTTCCCTCTGATCCTTAGATAAATTTTATTGGGGGACATAGTATATTGGGGGACACAATACATTACCACAGTGATTGTTGGGGGAGGGCCCAGCCCATTGTGGATGGTGCTATCCCTAGACTGGTGGTTCTGGGTTCTATAAGAAGGAAGGCTGAGCAAGACAGCTAGCAGTACTCCTCCATGGCCTCTGCATCAGCTCCTGCCTCTAGGTTCCTGCCCTGTTTGAGTTCTTGTCCCAACTTCCTTCAGTGATGAACAGTGATATGGAAGTGTAAGCCAAATAAATCCTTTACTCCCCAACTTGCTTTTGGTCATGGTGTTTCATTACAGCAATAGAAACCCTAACTAGGATAATGGTCCTTTTTCTGTTTGCCTTAGCTGCTCTAAAACTGCCCAGTTGCTTCTCCAGCTGCCAAGCAGCTGGCTGCCTTGAAGGTTCCATAGCTCAGCCTGCTGACTTCTCAGCTGTCATAGTCAGAGCCTCTCTGCTGCTTCTGCCATTGCTGTCACTCCACTGTCTCTGTGGATTCTTTCTCTTTGTTGACAGCTCAGCCCACACTATTGGGAGTGGCCAGAAAAATCATCATGAGAAGANGGAGCTAGGGATATAGCTGATGTGGGTGCTGGGCACTGAACTCCAAGTCCTCTGCAAGAGTAGCATGGGTTTAACCATGGATCCATCTCCTTAACCCTTAAACAGTGATTTAATGGTGATTAACACCTATGTCCCACAGAGAGGTAAGTCTTCTTCCTCTGCCTCATTAGAAAGTTCTAGAAGAAGCAAAAATATCTGTGAGTTGACTATTATTGAAACTGGGCAAGGAGTGCATTGGAGTTTCCTCTGCTGGTCTGCTTACTCTTGTATGTGTTTGAACCTTCCCACAGTGGAAGGCAAATTAAAAATAAGACATCAACACTTCCATTTTGGAACATTAGAGTAGGTTTTTGAGGGCGCTTTTGTTCTGTGGTGTTCTGTTCTTGTTGGACAGAACCAGATCACAATGTCTCGGGTCTGCTTGGGGATCTGGGCTGTGGGTGAGGGGTGGGTGGGGAAGGCAGCAGACTTCTGAGCACATTGCTATTTTTGCTTCCTTTGGGAAAGGCATCTCAGAGATCTGCCTAAGTTTCAGCACAAGAATTCTTTCTATGTCTGTCTGCTTTTTCTTAGGAAACATTGACAGAAAAACTGGGTCCTTTGTGTGTCACATACTTTTTGGGTAGGCGTTAGCATGTGTCCGCTTGTGCATACCAGAAGTTCAGTCTGAATGGTGTGACACCTTCCAATCTTCCTCCCCCGGCCTTTCTCTCTTCCTCTTTCCTTTCATGTACTTAGTTTAAAAATATTTACCAAACTTCAGGTAGGGCTAATGTGAGGGTTACTAGTGACTGTCAATTTGACGGGATCTAGAATTATCACCCCATCAAATCTCTGGGCATGTCTGTGAGGAAATGTCTAGATTGGGCTGAGGTGGGATGATCCTAGCCACGGTTGGTCCACAGGCTGGCATTTGTAGCTGAGTAAAAAGGAAAACGCGAGCTGAGCACCAGCCTTCAGTGCTTTCCTTTCTGAGTGTGGACACAGTGTGAGCAGCTGCCTCACACTGCTACACGCCTTCTAGCTAGGATGGACTGTGCACCCAAGCTGTGAGCCAAAATGAATCCTTCATTCCTTAAGTTGCTCTTGTTAGCAAAAAAGAAAAGTAGCTATAATATAGTATAGCCAGGCACTGTTCTCAGTGGTGGTGAGAAACTGATGAGGAGAAAACAGACCTAAGTGTGTCTACACCTTATTTCAAGTTCAAATCCAAAATGCATGATAAAGCTCTATGGTGCTTCAGGTCTTCAGAATACATTGTCTCAATTTTCACACAGTAGTTTTCTCTGATAATTCAGTACAAAATATTCCAAAATGAAGTGAAACTCCTCTTGTAAACCCAGACCTTCAATTAGTGTGTATTTCCATGTTTCTGTGTTTCAAGTATCTAAACTTTTTTTGGAAATAGTTTTTATGAATAAGACTACAGAGTTGAGCCATGTTGAGGAACTCAGGTCTAGGAGGTAGCTTGTGCTCAAAACTCAACAGAGTCTGATCTCAGCACGGTGACTTTCTGAGTGCTCGTAGGGTTGATAAACACCAGGGGCTCAGTGCAGTTTCACTGGGGATTGGTTCTGACTTTACACACATCTGACCCAGAATATTACACGTGGTGTTCCCCCCTCTTCAATATAGCACCTTTAGGACTACTGCTGTCAAGCACAGAAGCTGAGGATGTACAGAAGTGACACTCACCTTCACTCTTAGATTGTCTTCAGAACTCACTGACACCCAAGTCCCTAGAGAATCACCCTGGACTTTGGGACATCTAAGAGGACCAGGCTTGGGACACTCGCACCCAGTGTGACAGAATGGGAAGGGGAAGATGCTCATTCACCCTGGAAATGTAGCTGTACCCCTGCCAGTTCTTCTCAGGACAGAGGAAGGTGGGTTTCTGTTGACTCTGCCCCTTGTCTATTCCTAACTGCAGATAGTGGCCAGGAAGAGCAAAGACCTCTGTGGTGGTTTTGTGGGACCCAGGAAGCCTTGCCCATGGTGGATTTCAGGGAATGGATAGTCCTTCTGAGATTTTTGTTTTAAATTGGATTTTATTCTGGCATCTGTGCAGATTTCAGGCTCTGTGAGGGCCTACAAGCACAAGGCTGTTTTGTAGTAGGCTGTTTTCAAGAAGAAAGACGGTTCCAGGATGAGGCCCATGTGCCCTCCAGCCAGCTTNTTCTATAGTCTCCTTGTGGAAAAAGTACAAATATTTTTTAAAAGCTCACAAAACTGAATGTAAAAGCCCGGAATGACAATGGCATGTACAAGCGTTGAAGGTTCAGGGCAGGGGGTCGCCCAGCTGCTGACTAAGTGTTTCAGCTCTAGGCAGAGATGATGGGCCTCTTAGCCCTTCACCCCTGCAGCAGGGAATTGGCAAGGGTAAAGTTGCTGGCTTCTTTCCTGTCATCAGCTATTTGTGGTACGGGTAGAGCTGCTCATGATGGGCCCAGATGCTGATAACGGCCTGGTCATGAGCTTCCGTGCTCAGCATTCACATTGCAAATAGAGGGGTGACANTTTGGTTTTGCCAGTTAGGGGACGGGGCTTTGGATGACAATGTTGTGAATTGGATCCANCNTGTGAGCTTTGCAAGTTTCTGGTTATGTGACTGTCACAAGTTATTGACTCCTTGATTCTCAGGTTCCTTGTCTATGGCATAAAAACAGTATTATGTAGGGCATTTCGCAGGGGTGTTGCAGAGAGAGAGAGTAAGTGTGCGTGCAAAGCGCAAAACTCAGCTAGTGTGCNGAGGAGCTTTGAGGCTTTAGTGAGGATGCTCACAGTGGGATGCAGGGATGCAGGGAGGCAGAGAGGGGATTCCAAAGATGTTCGAGTACCAAGAGCCCAGCACAGTGGGGGAGTCAGCATCTCCAGCACTCAGGCCTCCTGGTCCATCCTCAGCAACTGGGTTCTTTACCTCTGTATCTCCATCTCTTTATAAATAACCCCACACTTTCATGAGGCTACCAGCCGCACCCTAATGAGCTCTCTATCCATCGGCTTGTGTCTTCTCTGTGAGTCTCCCTTTGCTGAATATACTTCCCCCTCCCTCCCTCCCGCCCTCTCTCCTTCCTTCCCATGCTGGAAGTCAAACTCAGAACCTCATATATGGTAGATAAGGTCTCTACCATTGGGCTAGAAAACACAGCCCTGGAATTCTTTTAAACTTTCATCTCTGATAACTTCAACAGGGGCTCCATCTGAATGTGAGGTGACTGTGTTTCAGGGCCTGTGGAACAGTTTTGTGTAGCTGTGACCCTCTGTCTGAGGGGTGGTTCCCCTGGTCACATCATGTTAATTCAAAGCAGGGGCTTCAGTGTAGGCTACATCTGGCTATTGGCCTGTTTATATAACTCTGTGCATTCATTTTCCACCCTGTCTGTGACAGCCGCATCCTGGTAACAGTCAAGTAGTTATAATGGGGACTAGGTGGCCCTAAGTGCAATGATCTCTATTGTCTGGGCCTTTTAGATGGAAGGGCTGGAGCTCTGTGTTTCTCTTACTCTGTGCCTAACATGGGACAAAAATGTCTTTTACTAACTTTCCAGTTAGGAGGTAGGAGTCCTGCCTGTGTCCCCCATGCTGACATGTAGACCATAAGTATACTTGGAAGATTATCCTAGAAGATTTACACCCGATTTTTAGATGCTTTATGATACCCACTTTTAAAACTGCCTTTATTTACTAAGTTGTTAGGATGAGTTACTTAAGTCATGTCACTAGTTAATGTTCAGCTGTCCCTGGAAATGCTGCAGGTCTGCCTAAGGCACAGGACGGAAATTAAACTNGACATCNAGTTAAGCCTGGGACATGCCAAGCAGGATGAGAACCCATACACAGATAAATGAGAAAAAGACCAAATGAGAATATCTTTAAACATCAAGAGGAGTCCATGAAACATGGTGAGGTACCTCAAAANCTCCTGTGAAATGAATTCCTGGGGTTCCTTGTGGAGGTGACCAACCATTTGACATTACAATATATTAGCGGTCGGTCACATTTACAACTATCCTGGGAGATGTGTGGTCCACAGGCCTCAGATTGGACACGCCTGTGAGGTTCTAAAAACTGCAGGCATCCAAGACTTGGAGAATGATAGTGAAGCCATGAGGGGNCAAGCCAGAGACAAGATGCAGCNCCAGGCAAGGGGGTTGAGCGCATTGTGTGTGAAGGGAGACCTGGAAAACCCTGCAGTCCGAGATGCCTTTTAGAATTGCGTTATCTGTCAGTTTGGGCTAGACTCCCCTACTGTAAACTGGATGCCCACTCGGAGGAGAGGGGCTGGTGTCCAGCTGCTAGGAGGGGATAGNTTGCTGAATGGGACTGATGGATTAAAGATTTTAAATTTAGTTTTGTAGCTGGAAGAGAAAATCATAGAGAGGACTAAGATAATTTTGGATATAAAGAGGAATTTGGAGTAAGCAAGGACTGAAGCATGGTGGTTGGAAAATTAATGTAGGATGAGAGAGAGAGAGAGAGAGAGAGAGAGAGAGAGAGAGAGAGAGAGAGAGAGAGAAACGAGCTATATATAATATGGTGTGCTGTGGTACAACCCAGAAGTGACATTGCTGAGGAAATAGACTTGACGTTCCCCTCTGCCCCAATGATCTCTGTGAGTATGGCAGTCACTTAATTTCCCACAGGCTTAGCTTTTGGTGAAATTGAGTCAGGTGGCATAAGGCAGACATGACACAAAAAATCCAGACACCATCAAGTCTAGAAAAGTCAATGCTTAATGAGTGTAGTAAGTCCACAGTTAACTGTTAGAGGCTCAAGTCTACTGTATCATCTACCTGTCTGTCTGTCTTTATCATCTAGCATCTATTATTTATCAATCATCTATCATCTGTTTATCATTTATCTATCTATCATTTATCCATGTACCTACCTATAACCTATCTGTCTGTCTATCATCTATTTATCTACTTATGTCTCTATGATCTATCATCTATTTACCTATCAGTCATCTATTAATCATATGGTATTCTTATCTTTGTATCTCTCTAGCTCTAGTGTATCAATTTACCATCCATCATCGTCTAGCTATAATCTATACTGAATAAATACTGGCCTTGGTTATTCTGTCTCAACAGGAATGAAATACAGTTTTTTCTGTGATTTGAAAATGTCCATTGCTTTTACAACTCTGAATCAGTCTGAATANCCTGGTGCTGGGGACATTCTGATTATATGAGTTGAATTTTGACTTATAATAGGGACTTAATACAATGAACAGGAAACATGAAACATGTAGCAAGTCACACACAAAAAAACCAATGAAACAGTGGACATGCTCAAAATATAGAAAGCATTTAGACTTGGAAGGTTGTAGTATGTAGAAAAAAAGAGGCTGGTTGTTCAGTGGAGGGGGCACCAGGCTCATTCCTCTATTGCTCTCGACAACTCGGGGTGGGATAACTGCTGCCACGTTGGAGAAGCGGAGTGTCTTCTCAGGGAAGTTGACTGACTGTTGAAGGGGAGCTGTGTGGATCTGGACAGGGCTCCTGTTCTGCNTTCTTTGGCTCACTGGTCCACCTGCCCCTACCAGCTCTCACTGGAGCACTTGCTGATGTCACCATTATTACAGCTTCATGTTTGAGTGAGGTTGAGTGGTCAATGGAAGAAGCACAGACTTGGTCAGCCATCAGCCTTTCACTCAGTTCTGCTGTCACCTCCAGAAGATGAACTTGGGCCAGGTGCTCCATTTCAGTATGTCACTCAATGAATGGAGGGACAGGTGTGGCTTTTGTAGAGCTGTGGTGAAGAAGTGANCAGAGTTCAGGGGACAGTGAAGTGTTAATNAAATTAATCCTTATCAATAAAAAATTGGGAGTCAAGTATTGGGGCAAGAACCTGAAAGATCAGAGAACTGGGAACAGCCGCCAGTTGCTTCCTACCTCTTCTGTTCCTCTGTCCAAAAGGGCCGAGATCCTCTCTCTGCCCCGCCTAACTACTTCCTGTCTTCTTTCTGTCTACAGTCCTCCAAACCTCTATGGTTAATTTAGGTCAGCTAGTGGCTAGCTCNGCCCTCTGACTCCAAGCCAGCTTTATTTATCAGAACACAATCAAAATATCACATGACAGGATAACACTCATCCTCTGCTCCCCATGTCTCANACCCACAGCACGTGGTTTGGAGCTAGGGAACGTGATGGGAACAGTGTTTCTAGTTCAGCTGAATCGAGAAGAGGATCCTGTGAGGACTTATTCATCTTCTATCCTAAGGTCCTCNGTTGACTCAGCTGTGGTAGGAGCACTTCCTCTGGTCATCNCCGATGGCTTTAGAAGCTCCCCTGGCCTCTCGTTCCCTTGTCTCCTCTTGTGGCCATGTTGTGATTGGCTTTCTTCAGTTTTCCAGGACATGGGGGTGTCTCGGTGACTCTTCAATGCCGAGGGAATCATTGTCTTTAAACAGAGGAAAACACTGGAGATGGGGACCCATTAGGGACTTTTAGAGATCCAGTGACAATGACTGGAAGATAATACCTTTTAAGTCTCTGGAAAACAACAACAACAACAACAGAATTTCCCTAAAGACGTGGCAACTTATATTACTACATAGTTCTTCTGAAATTGTCACCAGCCTAGAGGTTTCCTCAAGGAGTCTCATTTTGCTGAGCAGGCATACTCTTCCGGACTGTTCCCCTCAGAGAAGGTCACCCATAATTACCAGGCCTCTCCCAATCAGGAACCTCTCCCCCTTTGTTCTGAGGTAACTGATGAGCCCAAATGCTTTCACAACAT
>LZPO01087286.1:118999-129964 GCA_001675575.1 Neotoma lepida | reverse complement strand
TTTCATTCATCTATACTTTAAATTTTTTATGGTGAGATCTTTTTCCTTATTAATATCCCCTGCCTTGTGTGTGTGTTCATGTGCATATAGGCATGCATATGCCACAGTTCACATGTGGAGGTCAGAGGAACCCTCGGCTATTGGTCTTGGCTCCTTCTGTGTGTGAGACAGTCTCTTGTGTGCTGCTGTGGTCACCAGGACAGCTGTCCGCTGAGCTTCTGAGGATTGTCCCACCTCCACCTCCCATCTCAGCAGAGGAGCAAGTGCTGGAAATTTTTATGCATGTGAACATGTCTCNGATTACATGGAGTCTGAACCTAAGTCTTCATGCTTGCATGGCAGGTGCTCTATCTACTGATCTATCTCCCGGCCCCAGGAACTTAGTTTTGTGTTGTTTTTTTAAAAAATATTGTGAATGATGAAATATGCATTGCTGGTTTTACATCCATCTCTAAACTTTAAGCACATTTCTATATGTGGATGTTCACATGAAGGGGAGACATGGGGCATTTGGTGAGGGAGGGTGGCCCTGAGACTCTGTAACAGAGTCTGTCTACACACGCAGCACTTGGAGATGGGACTGAGATGTATCAGGACTGTGCAGAGCTGCAGTGGTTTGATAGCTAATGTCGTCCCAGATTAGGAAATCTCTCACTTTTGTATGATTAACTCAATACGTAGGGAATTGCTCGCAGGTGCACAGTTTTGATCTTGAAATGTGACTCTTCCATATAGATCAACAATAGTAATAGGTTTTAGAAATGTGTTTAGTAATAATGTGGTGTGTTCGTTAGTTTTCATCGTCANTTGGACACATCTGGGAAGAGAGAACCTTAATTGAGGAGTTGCACAGATCCGATGTGTCTATGGCGGTGTCTGTGGGGAATTATCCTGATTGATTAATTTAGGAAGGCCAAACCCAATGTGGGTGGAACCGTCTCTAAGCAGGTGGGCCTGGGCTGTATAGTAAAAATGGCTGAGCAAGCCAGCGAGCGGGCTAAGCAATGGCACCCCTCCACGGTGTTATGCTCTGATTCTACCTGAGTTCCTGCCCTGACATCCCTCCATGAAGGCCTGTGACCTAGAACTGTAAGTCAAACAACCATTTCCTCCTCTTAGCTGGTTTTGGTCATGGTGCTTATCACAGCAACATGAAACAAACCAGGACACAGGGTAATGACGGAGTAGTGGTGGTAACATGGGGCCCAAGGAATCAAGGTAAAAAGAGGTGTGACCGGAGAGTGTGGAGCAGGGGGTGGGGGAGCTGGGATTGCTGTGGGTTTCTTTAGGAGGGAGCTTCCCAGGTGCCCTGTGTGTCCTGTGTGGACCCCAGAAGGTCCTGCGAGCCTCGAGGGGGGGATCTCAGTGCGGGAAGGGGCAGGGTAACTCCATACGCCATTGGTGGCGGTGACAGGATCCTGAGGTACCTCTCCGGAGAGTCTAGGGGAGGATGGCTACTGTGGAAACACTGCTTGCTGGTGAAAGATGAAAGAAGGTGGCCTCCCTCTGGGAGTGGGACGAGGAATTTACTAGGAATCAAGTCTTCTGGCTGATGGAGGGCTGAGCTGCCCTGGGCTTTCTAAAGAATTTTATTTTATTTGTGTNTTCTTCTGTCTCTGTGTGCATACACATGTGAGCCATGACATGTCTGGAGAGGAGGGGACAACTGACAGGGGTCGCTTATCTCCTTCTACCGTGTAGATTTCCCAGATCAAACTTGGGGTCAGACTTGGCAGCAGGAGCCTCACCCTCAAGTCAATTCACCAGCCCCTCCTTCAGACTTTTCAAGGGTGGGGCCCTACAGAGTGGAGTGTCCTTGGCTTTCTCCCACATCTTGCAAGTCTTATGCGCGTGGGTGTTACGGTGCAACAATACATCCTAGCACACACCCTGCTATAATATTTTTCGAGCTCAGCTGATATGTGAACACCCTTTGAAGAATCAGGATTTTTCTCTTACTCTTGATGTTGCAAATGATGCCAGCCACACTGCGCTTTTCCATGGAGTGTTTCTGAATCGGCACCAGGAGGGTTTTGAGTCATTTTTAGGGGGTGTCATCTAGGAGTTAAGTGCTCTATCTCTTACAGGGTCCTGCAACACCAATACTGATTCTGAGGGGGACCATCTGACTTGCACCTTGCAGTCCTTTCTGGACAGCATCAATTCCAGCCCAACAGACACAGCTTTGAGCTTTAAACACTGGTGACCTCAACAATGTTGCCAAAAGTCCCCAAGAGAAATCATTAGGAAGGATTCTTTACTGCTGCCCAGCACACATGTAAATGACTTTCAACTTGTGCCACCCGGTACCTAGAGCCCCAGACTCTAAGCTGTGTTTCCCCTGGTCTCTGAGACATGTGCTTGAGTTAGGATCAGGCTACCAACAATAACAGAGAAATCCTAAAATTCCATTGGCTCAAGACCATCAGATTAACAACACACCCAGTGAGCTCAGTAGATGGTCTTCTGCGTGGTGACCAGGGATCTGAATACATTCTTGTTTGGACTCCACTGTTTTCTGTGTGTGGCTTCCATGTTCAANGAGACAGGGAAGGGAAGGTACTTTAGTGCCTTGATTTAGCCCTGGAAAGACTCTTGTGCACCACCCCCTTTATTAAGAAATGGCACTGTGACCCTGTGAAAGGGGAGTAGGGAAATGAGGCCCCTGCCCAGTCATTCGCTTCCTGGTAACATCTGAGGGAAGAGCATATCTTTGTTGGGCAGCTGGGGGTTTCTGCCACCACAGACTACCGCATGCTTTGTTTTCTGTAAAGGATCTGGATATCCTGACAATATGGACTGGATGGTTTTTTGTTTTGTTTTTTTTCCCCTCCTGAAGGATTTTGAAGAGTATCCATTCTCTTAATTAATNAATTGTGTATGTGTACACAAACATAGGCTTGCTTGTGGAGGTCAAAAGACAGTTTGTGGGGGTCAGATCTCACTTTCCAACTTGAGTTCCAGGAATCGAACTCAGGTTGCCAGGCTTGGAGGCTAACCTTCTTGGAGAAGCTGCCTTGTCCCCTCTGAATGGGCAAACTGTGTGGGCTCAACCTTCCACAGCCTCTGCTGATCGGTCATCTATAGCAGCTCTCTGGGCTGTGACTGATCGGGAAACAGTGTGGGTCTTCACACTGTAGACAGCATTGTTATTATAGATGCCACTTCTGATCTCTGTGACATGTAGTGATATGGTGTCATTAGGGAGAGACTCTTCCCAGGGCCATTATGAAATGTCAAATTTGGTCGGAGGAATTCACTGTGAATGCTGCATGCCGGGCAATCCCTTAGACTCATCTAGAAAAATCTTGAATATTGTATGGTGGTGACAGTTGACATGGCTTTTCAATAACTTAGGGATATGTTCACCAGGGTCTTGATTTCATCTGTAAAATTTAGAGCTCCGAATGATGCTGGGTTGTTCTGGTTAATAGCACACTGCAATTCCTCACATGCCTTTAGTTCTTTGTGCTGTCAAGAACTTGAGGACCCTTCTGCAGGCCTCAGGGGGCAATCTGCTCCCAATGCCTCCTCCAGCTATCATCAGATAACATCAGAGCTATCATCAGAGCTCTGTTCTTGGCTCATAGATAGNTCTTGTGTCTACAAGGCCAGCCTCAGCAGGCCCAGCCCTCCCATGATCAGCTCTAACATATCCTCTTGTCCCCTTCTCTCTCATTTTNAGGGCTCCAAGCTCACGTTAACACTTCTGAATAATCAAGATTACTCTCTCTACCTCAAAACCAACTGACTACCCAATTCAGTTCCTCTGTGCCCTTAAGTTCTCCTGCAGTAGAATATTATTTTAAGGTGTGTTACTTTTGCTTACATTACATTTGTTTAACTCTGTGAAGCTATGTTACTGTGCCTGTGTAAAACATCTGATGGTCTAATAAAGAACTGGCCAATAGTGAGGCAAGAGAAAGAATAGGTGGGGCTGGCAGGCAGAGAGTATAAATAGAAGGAGAAATCTGGGAAGAGGGATTAGAGAGCTAGGAACCAGAAAAGGAGAGGGATTCCAGGGGCCAGCCACCCAGCTACACAGTGAGCCACAGGGCAAGATAGAGAATGGAAAAGCCCAGAGGCAAAATGTAGATGGGATAATTTAAAATAAGGAAAGCTGGCTAGAAACTAAGCCAAGCTAAGGCTGGGCATTCATAAGTAATAATAAACCTCCATATGTGATTTATTTGGGAACTGGGTAGNGGGCCCCCCAAAAGAGTAAAGAAGAGTAAAAACCCCCAACAACATTCTCCATGTCTGGGAGCCTTTCACACACTTGAAGAATTTGGACACTTTGATGTGGGCATCTTTGGGAGGAAGTGGTCAGCTTTCTGTATATTCAGATTTAATATCTTTGCTGTGAGTCATTGTTATTAAAATGTTAACGTCCTTTATGTCTAGATTTATTTCCTTCTATACTCTTTTTTTTCTTTTAGAAATATTTCTCAATATAGAAATCTTNTGAAGCAGATTTTCTGATGCCTAATCCTGCCTTAACTCCAGAGCAACTATTTTAGGCATACTTGACCAGAATAGAGATGATGTTGCCTTATTTACCAGTAGCTATTAAGAGAAGATAATAATGCATATTATCATTTATTTTTCCTTCTTGGAAGCTCCAACATCACTAGAAAATATGCCATGGTAGATAGCCAAGACAAACCAGGAGTGAACGAGCAAGCTATTCAGTATGAGAGGCAGCTTATTATCACAAATCAAACCTGGAAAGACTCCCCATTAACTATCTGCTATATGAAGACTATTCCTAAGGGGGGAAAAAAGAAATTTGAAATAAAATGCAAAATAGCATCGTCATAGAGCTTGCTGCATGGAAACACACAATGCACTCTTGGCACCTGTCTTCATGTCGTAGTTGACATCTTCAGGTAATTAAAGGGATAGTGTCAGGAAGCCTTCCCAAGCCCTCTGGTGGAAGAGGCCATGGAGGTACCATACATCATGAGTTCCAGGTTTTCTGTTGTTGGTCTGCCTTACCCACCTNTCTCTCTTTGCAGCCTTTCACATCCATTCCAAGGGACTCTTGCCAAGCTTGTGCAGGCAAATGATTTTACTCATGAGGAAGAACCATGTCCTAGCACTGAACCTCTCAGGCTGTAGTCCAGCCTCAGTCTTCTGCTCCCTGGTTCCTCTCTCTGCATAGTATCTTCCAGCTGATGGTCCCCAGGGAGATGGTTTAGTCTGGCCTGGTTGGGAGGCCTGAAGGACAAGGANTTGAAGAAACAAGGGGAAATTCCATTTAGCCAGNAGCATAATGTGAGTCCAGGCACAAAGGCCTTTTCCACAGGCAGATTCTATTGGCCTGTGGCTCTGCTGTGTGAGAGGAGAAAGGCCAGTGAAGCTGCAGAAAGAGAAAGGCGGGCCAACAGCAGTAATCGATGCTGTCCTTTGTGCCGCCTGACATTTGAGGGGCTTGTTATCGGGATTGCTGACTGCTTTATCTAAATGTATCTCCCTGGCTGCCAAGCAAGGCTGATAGGTAGGACTTGTGATGGCCCTGGGAGATATGGTTCCAGCTGCTGTCACATTAGGGAGGCAGCCTGTCCCCACCTCCAGGGCCTGCCAGGGACAGAGTGGCTGGGAAGGTATGCGACTCCTTCCTCTCTCAGATGTGATTTTGTTGCTCTTGTGGGCCAAGGGAAACTGCCAAAGAGAAAACCCAGCCCTCACTGACTCCCAAAATAACAAGGCCCAAGAGGCCATCCAGGTCTACCATGGAGCAGGTAGAAGGAGACAGAGGAGCCCCAAGTATTTACATTTATATAATGTGCCCATCCCAGTGTCTGCAGACCCCACACACTCAGACCCTCTCTCTACTCCTCAGACCCAGCTAGACCCTAGCAAGGCTGAGATCAATCTATTTGGTGGGGCCTGTGAATTTTCTTTGCAAGTCTGATGGGCAGAACATGCAAACCCATCTACCCAGTGCAGTGGTTCTCAACCAGGGGTCACAACCCCTTTGGAGATTGCATAGCAGATATCTTGTATATCAGATTTTACATTACAATTCATAACAGTAGCAAAATTACGGTTATGAAGTATCAACAAAATAATTTTATGGTTGAGGAATCACCATAGCATGAGGAACTGTATTGAAGGATCACAGCACTAGGAAGGTTGAGAACCACTGACCTAGTGTGGTGTCTAACACAGCACAGATGCTCAATATTTTGCTCTCCACAAAATGCACNGAGTCTGGTAATTCAATCNTTCATAGGACTGAGAATGCATCTGAGGGGATAGTTAGTCTAACATGAGGTTCAGCAATAGAGCAAAGAATGATAGATCACCCCACAGCTCTCTGTCAGGATGACTCTAAAACCAACAAAAACCCCAAACACCAATCTTGATGAGGATATTAAGAAACTGGATCCCCACTGCCACTGCAGACACTGAGCCCCAGACAGCCCTCCATGAAGATGTTGTGGTGGTTTGAAAGAAAATGGGCACCATGGGTTCAGAGGGAGTTGTGGTGATATATTGTGTACCCCGTAAAACTTATCTAGGGATCAAAGGACAGAGCCAGCCACTAGATTAGACATAGAGGCCAGAAAGTGATGGTATACACCCTTAATCCTGTCATTCAGGAGACAGAGATCCTGGATCTCTGTGAGTTCAAGGCCACACTGGGAACAGAGCCAGGCATGGTGGCACACACCTTTAATCCCAACATTTGAGATCTCATGCCTTTGCTTGGGAAGCACACACACCTTTAATCCCAGGAAGTAAGATGGCAGGGCAGAAAAAGGTATATAAGGTGTGAGGAAACAGGAACTCACTGTCTTNAGACTGAGGATTTCATAGAGGTAAGGACTTGTGGCTGGCCTGCTCTGCTTCTCTGATCTTTCACTTTCACTCCAATATCTGGCTCCAGGATTTTTATTAATATGATCTTTTAAGATTCATGTTACAGGGAATGGCCCATTTAGGAGGTGTGGCCTTTTGGGAGTAGGTTTGGCTTTGTTGGAGAACATGCATCACTAGGGGTGAGCTTGGAGCTTCAGAAGCTCAAGGCTGTCTAGTATGTCATTGTCACTTCCTGCTGCCTGAGTATCCAGATGTAGAACTCTCAGCTACCTCTCCAGCACCATGTCTGCCTACACGCTGCCATGCTTTCCACCATGACAATAATGGACTAAACCTCTGAACTGTAAGCCAGCCCCAGTTAAATGTTTTCCTATGTAAGAGTTGCTGTGGTCATGGCAATATAACCCTAACCAAGAAAAAAAAAAAGGAAGAAAAGAAACTGGATCCCTTGTGCACTGTTGGTGGAATGCGAAACAGTACAGGCACTGTGGGAAAACTGTGTGGAGTTTCCACACCATTGAAAATAGAATTGCTGGGCTGGGGAGATAGATCACTGGGGGATAGCAAGGTTAGTAACTGGGAGATAGCAAGGTTAGTATCAGGACCCAAGTTTAATCCCAGAACCTCAGAATGCACATTAAAAAAAAAAAGCCAGGCATGGTGCCATGTACTTATAAACCTGGTGTTGAGGAGGCAGAAACAGAGATAGACAAACTCCTGGGGCTCCCCATCCAGCCAGCGTCACCTACTCAGCAAGGTCCGCAAGGTCCTTGGGATGATTAAGGTATGTGGGCCTCTTTCTTAGCTACTTTTTGTATTTTTGTGACCAAATATCTGATGGGAAGCAGCTTACAGCAAGAAGAGTTTGTTTTGGCTTCTGGTTTTAAGGTATACAGTCCATCATGGCGGATGGCATGGCGGCAGGAAGTTGAAGTGGCTTGCCACATTGTATCCACAGTCAGAGAGCAGGGACTAAAGAGGAAGTGGGTCTGGGCTATCAAGCTTCATGTCCATCCTCAGAGATCCACCCCTCCAGCAAGACAGCCTCCTAAAAGTCCCACAAGTTCCAAACCAGCTCTAGTAGCTGGGAAGCAAACGGTCAAGCGTGTTAGCCTGTGGAGGACATTTCACACCAAAACCAGAACAGGTTGAATATCCTTTATCCAAAATGCTCAAGACTGGAATAGGTTAGATTTTTAATATTTTTATATTTGAAGATATTTGGATGTTTATAATGTGGTATCTTGGGAGTGGGACCCAAGTCTAAATAGGAATTTGTTTTTGTTTCATAAATATCTTATACACGTGGCCTGAAAGTAATTTTATTGATATTTTTAATAATTTTGGGCATGAAACAGGATTTCAACATATGGGATTTTTTTTCTTCTTCTGCCACTGCAAGTTGGTGCTTAAAAGCTACTAATTTAGGCCGGGCGGTGGTGGCACATGCCTTTAATCCCAGCACTCAGGAGGCAGGGGCAGGTGGATCTCTTTGAGTTCCAGGCCAGCCTGGTCTACAGAGCAAGTTCCAGGAAGAGCNNCACAGAGAAACCCTGTCTCAGAAAAATTAAAAACAAAACAAAACAAAACAAAAAAACCAAAAAGGTGCTAATTTAGAGCATTTGGGATTTTTGGATTCCAGATGTTCATCCTGCACTAAGACTCTGTGAGGCAGGTCCTCCAGTCTCTGCTTATCAACCTGGTACTTCAAGGAAGAGACATTTTTCCCACACTGCGTGCATGAAGGAACTCACAGTGATGGACTTGTGCCCTGCCCTACTCATATATACTCCACTCTTTCTAGACCTAGTGTTCAGATACCTCTTTCCCTGCATGTAAAATATCTTTCTTGGACTAAAGGTGTCCCTCATTTGAGTGTTTGCTTAGTGTGTATGAAACCCTGTTTGTAATTCTCAGCACCACAAAAATTGGACATGGTGGTACCTACCTGTGATTTCAACACTTGAGAGGTGGAGGAAGGAGGACCAGAAATTCATCCTCATCCTTAGCTACATAGAAAATTCAAGGTCAGATTGGGATGCATAAGACTTTATTCAAATAATTAACTAGCTAGTTAGCTAACTAACTAATGTTTCTTCTCTCATCCATTTATAAAGTCTTACATGGCATAGGCTGTCTCAAAAGAAGGGTGAACAGAAAGAAGGAGTTAGCCTGTGCTATAGAAAGACTGTCTTGCAAGTGCCAGGTGAGTCACAAGGTCCTTTACAAGAGTCTCCTGGACTTCAGTCCTAATCTCCCTTTCTGAGTCATCCCNAGCCACTCTTTCAGAGATGTGATGAGGGATGGGCTCGGTGAGTGAAAGAGCTTGCTGAGTAAGCCTGACATCCTGAGTTCAGTCCTTGGAAGACCTGGCTCCTGGGAACTGTCCTCTGAACTCTTCCACACACACCTCCCCCACCACTAATGATACATTAGACACATAAGCGTTAACTATGCTGCCTAAATGTTTTGGGGATCTGCACCGACTCACATGTGCTATGGCGATGGAGCCATTGGATGGACATTATGGGGAGAAATCAAGTGTTATTTTGGCCTAAGGTTGGTCTTTTTTCTGAGGCACTTCAGAGACCTGTAACTTAACAAACAGCACGAACTTTCCATCATCCACAGACAGAGCGATGCCCATCATCTCAGTTCTCTGTAGCTGCAGAGAATTCCTGGCCAAATATGATAATTAATTAGTTGTGTGCTTCCAGCTCTGGGTGATTGCCCCTCATTAGAAGCTGAAGGGGCCCCTGTGTGGCTACATGCTTGGCTTCATCCCATGGTGCTTGGGGAGGCTATATAAAGAAAAGGAACATTAGTATAATTATGAGAAAGGAAAAAAACAGCCAGAATCTTGTCATGTGACATATTTATGAGGTTGATGCNTCTTTCTTGAGACGTTGTAAGCAGAATAGCTGAGGTGCTGTTATTGAAATGAGAAAATAGTTCTCTGATGGTCGATATCGGTGATACGACTCTGAACGCAGGGGAGAAATAAAAACAAAGCCCTTTAAAGTACAGGTGGCATTTTAGAGGGTGCTGCTGCACTTTGATCTCTGGTAATTTGGTTTTTCCAGTGGCTGTGAGATCTGATTTACCTCAGAGCCACTGTCTGTACTGTTATTGCTAATGTTATGCTGGATGAGCGAAGCGTGAAAGGCCATCTTTGTTCTCAGGGCAGCAATGATTCTGTGTCCTTAAAGCGGAAGAAAACAGGGCCATTCTTGTTTTGTTTTCTAAATGTTCAAGAGGATATAATAAGCAGTGTAGTAACGGCATAATCCTGTGTGTTTTGTCGTGAAGGTGGACTCNACTGGTGTTGTCCCCTTCCTCTGGTGGGGTTTGGTCATCTGCAGAAAATTCACATCTTCCCAGCTTTGGACCATCTGAGTCCTTCAGGAGATGTCTATGACTGGAGTCCCCTTCCCCCCTGCCATCCTTTTCAGGCACACTGGGACACCCAAACACTGGTGTATGTTGTGCCACTTCTGTTAAGACTTCTAAATCAGCAAAACAAGGGGCATTTGGGGACCCACATCCTAACAGCATGTGGATCATTTCAGCTGCAACTTTTGCAGTTTTTGTAGTGTGTGCTGTGCCTTGTCGGGTCACCCCAACTCTCGCTTCTGTTCGGTGGAGCAAGTAATGCCCCCATTACTCTCTTCCCTCTCCCACTCAGCCCCCCTACTCTATCATAGATATTTGGACNTTTATCTCAAATCCTTTCTTAATGCCATAACATCATTCATTGGGACAACCTTAATGAGCTGGTAATTAGTCATTCATTGGGACAGACTTCATGGCTTAATAGGCAGTCTGGTGGGAAGAGGTGAAGAGGGAGGGGGAAGGAAATGTCAGGCTCTGGAAGAGTCAAGAAGGTGGGGGTACCTAAAGGNTCCCCGAGAGAGCGGTTTGTCAACAAAATGGATCAGGCTTGCAGGCAGTAAAACTTTCAAATGACCTTCATGTCAAAATATTAGGCTGCTTTTTTCCGCTGGGTAGCAGTTTAATAAACATAAAAAGCACACATATCATTCAGAGTGTGGCAAAGTTTGTCTCAAAAATGTAGNGCTCCCTTTTTAAAGAAAGAATAATGTTTCTCCATGTAGTAGAGAAAATGACACTATGTCT
>LZPO01087286.1:75445-85840 GCA_001675575.1 Neotoma lepida | reverse complement strand
TAATTGTGTTCCTCATGCTCTCTGAGATGAAATCTACACCCTGGTAAACTGAAAAACCAGATGATTTCTCCAGGAGAAGCTGCTTGCTGGACTTATAACAACTAGGGGCCAAATTTGATGAGTGTAAGATTAAGCAAAGATGTTTTCTTCCCCCAAGTNCATGGTTGACCTCTAAAGATTAGAAAATGGAAAATATTGCAAGAATAAAGTGCTTTTGAGTACAAGAATATACTTGTTAGTAAATAAAATATTTTGCATGTATTAGTTTCAACAATATTGTTGTTTTTAATGGTTTTACAAGGATACAGACAGATATATTCTCCATCTGCTGATTTTGGATTTTGATGAGTAAGCAAATGTTTTTAGTGTCTTAAATCATAGGCTAAAGCTCTATACACACTGTGTTAGCTATGGATGTCTATATAGCTATTTCATTTTTTTAATTATGCACATGATTAATTCATCTTCTGTGGAAAACTGTTGTTGGATATTCGTATACTGTGTGAAAATGTATTGCTGTGATTGGTATAATAAAAAGCTAAAAGGCCAATAGCTAGGCAGGAGGTATAGTTGGGATTTCCAGAGAGAGAAAGGAAGAGGAGGAGGAAGCTAGGCACATGAGAGATGCCAGAAGACATGGAAGAAGCAGGATGGGTGGTACATGGCAGGATGAAGATTAATAGAANCAGGTTAATTTAAGTTATAAGAACTAGTTAGAAACAAGCCTAAGCTATAGTCTGGGCCTTCATCATTAATAAGAAGTCTCTGTGTCATTATTTGGGAGCTGGCTGGCAGGACAGAAAAAGACTTGTAACATTTGGTGCCCCATGTTGGGTGCCATCTGTAGTTGGAATTTTCTTTGGGCNACCTCCTCTTCCTTGGGCTTCCTTCTCCTCTTCCTTCCTTTCTTTCCCTAGAAATCCTGCCTATACTTCCTGCCTAACTATTGGACATTCAACTTTTTACTAGACCAATTAGCTGCCTTAGGCAGGCAAGATAAAACAACAGCACATCTTTACATAGTTAAACAAATGCAACACATCTTTACATAGTTAAACAGATATTCGGCAACATAAACAAAGGCAACACATCTTTACATAGTCAAACAAATGCAACACATCTTCGTATTATTTAAAAATATTCCACAACAGCAAACAAAATCAGAATGGAGCTGAAACTGTTGGCTACATGGCCCCTAAATCAGCTTGCCCTTTCCTAGGCCTTTAAAGGTCCCCTCAGTGACTATTGTCTGGGATCAGACATTGGACATCAAGCTTGAACACTTAAGGATACTATGCACTGGCCCATAAGCATCATTATATTTCAAATGCAGAGGGAGACATAATACATCACAAGACCAGGTACAGACTCCAAGGACCAGTTCGTAATAAATTACAGAATCTGAAGTTATATTGATACTTTTACATTTGGCCAAGATAGTGTAAGAGAGATTCAGTTTTCTCTCTTCAAAAAAACACAACACAACAAACCAAAAACAAGCAAAATATGTGAAGCAACAGCTTTCTAGCATTATCAAGAAGTATGATTCCTGAGAAAGGAGAAGCAAGCCAGAGTANCTCTTCTGTGAACTCAGGTGCACCCACAGAAAATGGGCATCCCAGCCAGAGCAGGGAAGATAACCTGTGTTGAGGGAAAGAAGCCCAGAGTCAGTATAGAAGACCAAGGATAAACCAGAGTTCACAGGATACAGTAGAGCACAGAGAAAACTGTGTGTAGAAAGATCTTCAGAGATCAGTAGAGGGCTCCTCTCCTCTCTTCCTTAGGTGCTGATCAACACAGAGGTTTCAGGAAATTATCCTAAACTGAATGAATAAGCACATGAAAGGAGANGAGAGAGCCACCTTTTGAGCTCATTTGGGGTTTGTGCCAGGTAGATGGGGAAACCTCTGAGTCCTCAGGGCATTGAGTATAGTGCTCAGAAGGATNCAATAAACAATGTCCAGTTNCTGTCCAACCAAGCTTAAAAACAAGGCTGAAGGAAATCTAAGCCCTGCCAAACAACCANAGCTTAGTACAANGTTCACTATTTACAGAAAAAGTATATGGCACACCCAAAGTAAAATTCAGTCTTCCAGCATGAACTAAAAATGTTACAAACAGTAAATAAGCAGGGAAACACAACCCACACTGTGAGGCATACCAATTAATAGGCTGTGCAGGGAAGGCAACATAATCACTGTAATCATGTGACATATGTTCAAAAGGTAAAGACTAGGTGCAATGAGCACACTATGAAAAGCTAGGCAACTTTGTTTGAACTTTGTTGAAAACTATAATAGTATGAAAAATGGGGGGTGGGATTAACAGCCTAGTAGACACTGAAGAAGAAAAGATCAGTGAATATGAAGATACAGCAACAGAGACTCTGTAAAAGGAAGCACAAAGCAAGCAAGATGAGTGTTTGTGAGCTGTGGAGCTGATGGGCATCTTGAGGGGTTTCAGTAGACAATCAACTTAATTATATTCCCAAATGAGAGGAAAACAGTATTTGGGAGACCCAAGAATTTTCAAATTTGAGAAAGACTATAAATCCACAGACTAAAGAAAAAAGGCAAAAAGGAAGGAAGAAATGAAACTCAACGAATCCCAAATACAACATGTGGTGGTTTGAGTTTGAATGATCCACATAGGTTCATTTACTTGAATGCTTGGTCACCAGGGAGTGGCACTATTAGGACATGTAGCCTTGGTGGAGGAAGTGCGTCACTGGGGGGTTGGGCTTTGAGGTTTCAAACGCCCAAGCCAGGCCCAGTGTCACTCTCTCTTCCCGCTGCCTGCAGATCTGGCTGTAGCTTCTCTCCAGTACCATGTCTNCCTGCATGCTGCTATGCTTCCTGCCATGATGATAATGCACTAAACTTCCAAATTGTAAGCCAGCCCCAACCCCAATTAAATGCTTTCCTTTGTAAGAGTTGCCATGGTCATAGTGTCTCTTCACAGCAATAGAATAGTGACTAAGACACAATGAAAGTCAGGAAACTGCAGATATCATAAAAGCATTTAAAAGAGTAATGAGTAGAAAATCTTGACAGAGAAGAGAAGACAAGGCTTACACAGAGCATGCTGACTTGGGTGAAAGCAGTCTCCTTGCCAGGAGAAAGCAAGCTGAAGACAGTGGCCTGGCAACATTATAGTACTGAGAGGAAACAGATAACTGTGCACACAAAGAGTTCTGTGCTGAACAAAGTCTCTTTCAAAACAACACTTTTGTAGTGAGTCAAAAAANNTGAATTAGTCAACAGCAGACNTGCATTGTAAGAAACGCTGAGGAAAAACCTGAAGCAAAATGTAAATGAGATCAAGTAGAAGCCTAAGCTCTCTTTCTCTCTCTCTGCTATTTAAAGTCTTAATTAAATATTCAAGTAAAAACAATAGCAATGTATTTGGGTTTATAAAGTAATGTTCTGGTGAATTTCCAAAACCAAAGGTCCTCATTTCTATCATTTGCTCATTTCCTTGGTGTAAATGCCCCCACCATGGTTGATTTCCAGGTGCCAAACTTGAAGATCAGAGAAAGAGTCACATCCTTGACTTTTCAGAGTTGGCAAAAGCTGGGATTGTAAAACTTATGGAAGGAATTCACGGGGCAATATGTAGGAAGAAGATGAAGCAGAGGGTGGACGCGCATGTTTGTAAAACTGCTACTTAACACCGGGCTGTGGGGTGTCACATGGAGACACACCACGATGACATGTGAAGTGCACTCAACAGACCACAGAGCTGGAGTTAACCGTCAGGAACGGAGAATCAAGGGGCAATCAGCATAGCTGCTTTCAAAGGAGAGGCTCTCTGCCATCAAGGAGCAGATAAACCCTGAAGAGCTGAATGATCAGATGTTCAGGACTGATATCTCCCCTTGTCAGCAAGGGGAGGGGGCTGTCCCCAGATCTCCAGTGTGGGGCGTTAAAATGATTTTGGCTGTATGCATTAACCTGTAGAAGTATCAGACAAATCATATTCAGAGAGAGAAAAAACAAGTTGTATTTGAACACATGGCATTATAATGCTGTGTCCAGCCCATTTGGAAAATTTGAAAATTATTATGGTTCATGAATGTGCATCATTCATGGGTAGCTCTGCCATTACAATCTATATGGGAATGAAAAACCTCCAAGTCAGAACAGGCCTCACCTCTATAGAGGTAGGAGAAGTGGAAGGGAGGGTTGACTTTTACCTAAAATATTTTTAAAGGATTTATTTTTATTATTTTTAAACTATATGTAACCATGTGTAGGCATGTGTGTGAGAGGGCAGGTGCCCTCAGAGACCAGGTGCTTTGGATGCCCCCTGTAGTGATGGGCAGTTGTGAGCTGCCCAAGGTAGGCACTGGGAATCCAATGTGGGTCCTTTGTCACAACTTTGTGTTCTTGGTGAACCATCTCTCCAGCCCCCTGAAATATGTTCTTGTCTAAAAATAAACCTGCAGCAAACATAAGGAGGGTTGGATGTGATCACGTTCACTGTGGGGTGTGCGGGTGTTTATTATAAACCATCTATAAACCTTCAGTGAATTATTGCTTCATAGTAAAGGCATATGCAGCAGCTCATCCATCACGGGCTTCAGAAAGCCCACAATTACATGCTCAGGGCCCCAGGGGCACAGTCATGATGACCCAAGCACAGCTGGGTGTGCACAGCTGGCAGCAGGTCAGCCAGTGAAATAGGTCAAATGTTTAATGGTGTTTACCTGAGAAAATCCCACGTTACTTACAGAAAGTCTTGCAGTAGGGAGCTGCGTTCTTGAAGTGGTCGTCAACCTTTCAGATAGTTTTAACATTTTCAGTATGCTATTTTAGTACTTTTAGTTAGGGCTAAAGAAATTTTCAGGTCCAGTCTTCCCTGAACCCCATTTCTCTCTCCTGCCTCTCCCTTCCCTCTCTTCCTCCCCCTCCTTCTGCTACTCATCCCTACCTGCTCTCTGACTCTTACCATCCTCTATCTCCTCTGCACTATCCCTGGGTTGTCTTTTCTTGTAGCTCAGTTTGCCTTCCTGCAGGTGAGGCTCACAGAGAAGCGACTTTTCCTGATTCTTCAGCTCTGAAGGATGGAAGCAGGTTGTGGGTAAAAGCACCTTCCATATCTGTTTACTGTGAGGTTGATGCTCGTGTGTAGTTACATGCATGACTATCTATGCATGACGTGTCTCTCATGTAATTTGCTTTGGAACAAAAGCGACTCACTTCTGATCCAAAGTTCTTATCACACATGAGGAAATCACAGTGTTTTTGGCCATTAAAAATGGGTTTGAGTTATCTAGCAGGACACTGGGGAGGTTGGAAGGGCTTAGAGCAGAGACACTGTGACTGTGATGCAGGCCATTCCATGTTCCTGAATGTGCCAACCAAGTCAATTAACCTCAGTTCCTCCTTCCCTCATTAGTGAGCAGAGAGGGAGAGCTGGTCCGAGACCAGAGGATGATCTGTGTTCATGTTGTACCTTCCGCATCTGTGTGCTGCCCCATTTCACCAACTGAGCTGTCACTCTCTAAATGAGTAGAGATATATCAACATACAGAAGCCACCAGATGCCACCATTGCAGGTGACATTCGGAGTCCTGCTGTCCGAATGAATGCACAGCATGATTCGGGGATGGAGTTTTATTGTTATGGCCATTGTTATGATGGAATTCTGCAGGGAGCCCTTAAGGTCTCTTGTAATATCAGGTGATATTTTAACNACAGCTCTTTTCTACAGGTTCTATGTGGCAAGGAAGGAGACCTATGTTATATGATTTTTAAGGTTTCAGAGTTCAAGAGAAAGTACATTCAGTATAAGCTGTGGGTTTGAGAAATAGCAACATTGAGAGGGATTAAATAGTTCTAAGGTTATTAAAATTTTTTTTGAATTTTGAAAGTTATCCTAAAATTAAAAATGGAGTGGGGGGATGGGGAATGAGTCAATGTGGTCTGAGTTACTATTGTATCAGCCTTAGAACCTGAGCATCAACTCAATCTTCAAACACCAAATTATTCACTGGGAGAGGCAGTGAATGGGCTTAATAAATATATTTTCTAATTTTCTGCTAGGAAAAAAAAAACAGAGAAATAGGGATCATAGGTTATAGTTGTGTCTGTGTAGAATCACCCATGGAGATTACTTACATACAGATGTCCCTTCCCCCACTATTCACAGTCTAGAAGACCTGAGTAGANCATTAGTGAGTATGGTTTGGCAGGCTCTTGGGGATCCAGGTATAGTGCAGGGCATGTAGGATTGCTCCCCCAAAGACAGAGCAGGTGGACCACCTAGGGCACCAGCTTGTGTCTGTGCCTGGGTCCCTGAAGCACTGAAGCTCACCCCACAACCCTATCTAAGGAGGGCTTTCCAGGCACACCCCTCCCTAGACTGCAAGCTCCACGGAACAGGGGCTGTACCTCAGCCAACTCCATGAGCTCTGTCTCACTGTGGCCTGGCAGAAGGCTTGCCATGTAGGTCCCATCAACCACCACTGCTCTGATGGCTCTGTGACTGCAGTGGGTAGTAGGGAGTATGGAGTGAGTGTGTAAGATTTCCTGTTACACAGAAAAGCACTTCACATCTTGTTCAGGAATAATTTCTTCCCAGATACTTGGGAAATGATAACAGAATTTATCTCTTATCTGACTATATTATAAAATATAAACAATATTTCATTTTAACAATGATATACATCTTATATGATTCTCCTATAAACCTTCTAAGGGATATATTTTAAGAGCTCCTATTTCATACATGAAGAAATGAGCAAATGTGGGGTTATGTCACCTCCTTCATGTTCTTTCAGTCCATCCATATTCAAAAGGCCAGCTTTATGGGTCCCTTGATCTGCCAGCACTGTTTTCTGGGAGGTGACAGAACAGGATGACCTGGTGTGATGGGATGGCTAATCTTGNTTGTCAACTCATTTACACCTGGAATCAGTTATAAAATCCAAGTAGCTTGGCATACTATGAAGGATTTTCTTGATTAGATGATTTGAAAATGTGGCTCCCATTTAGGGTGGCATCCCACATGAAAGGACATGGCAGAAGGAAGCTTTTGCTGNTCCTTCTCTTGAGCCATTTCTCCTCTGGTGTTAGAACCCACTCTGGGATTCCAATGTAGNCTGAGAACTGTCAGCTCTCTAGGTCTTCCCTAGGACTCTAGCATCGGACTGGGAATGCTGAGACATTTAGACTCATGGACTGAACAACTACTAGATCCTTGGCCTTTCCATCAGGAGACAGCCACGGCTGGGCTACTCAGACCATGGCCTGTAAGCTACTCTCACAAATCCCATATATACATACATATTCATCCTATGAGTTCTGTTTCTTTAGAAGACTNACTAACGTACCTGACAAGGTCATTAGAGGGAAGCCTCCACAGAGACAGTCAGCACAGAGGCTGGAGAGCAGCCTGAGTGGAGTAGGTTCAGGCAGACAGGCAGGGATGGTGGTCCTGAAATCAGTGCTGAGAGGGTCCAAACAAGGGGAAAACCTCTGTGTTAGTTAGGTAGCCATGGATGGACACACTGGTTTANCCTGAGCTCCAACAAGGATGTCCCAGGGGTCAAGTCTGGGCTGAGAGTTCAGGGTGGACTCTGGAGACCTCAGGTTCTGGAACTTCATCTAGTTGGTGAAAAAATGGTAATAGGGCTGCAACTTTCTTATTAGGTTATGGTGAACCATGTCAGGGATCTTCATGGTTCTTTCACTTACGGTCTACGAATTGTGTGCTGTGCTAGACACATCTCTGAAAGGAGCCATCAGANGTCCCAGAGGAATGGAGTAACAAGGACAAGTTTGCCCGATGGGAAATATTGCAGAGTTTTGTGTATTGCTTGTTTTCCTGTCTTTTGCTCACTCCTGGAGTGTCTGAGGGCATGGCCCCATTTACATTAGCTAAGAAACACTATCGGGATGAGTTTTGTTTTTCTTTGTTAAATAAATTAGTGTCTTGCCAGTTAAACTATTCGTTGAGTAAATAGACTGTATAGTTGGGCAGATCAGTTTTCAAATCCCATCTCTACCCTTACCAACTGAGTGATCTAGGTAAGCCTCACTTTCTCTGTCTATGGAACATGGCAGTTATAATCACAAGAGTAAGTCACATGGCTGGAGTGTGCTAATTTTGAGTCAATTGTGGTGATATTTTATTTGTGTACCCCAATAAAGCTTATCTGGGGATCAGAGGACAGAGCCAGCCACTATATTAAACATAGAGGTTAGGCAGTGGTGGCACACACCTTTAATTCAGGAGGCAGAGATCCATCTGGATCTTTGTGAGTTCAAGGCCACGCTGGGAACAGAGCCAGGCATGGTGGCACATGCCTTTAATTCCAGCACTAGTTAACCATAGAGATCTGGAGGTCTGTACAGACAGACAGGAAGTGATAGTGCTGGGCGGAAAGAGGAAGTGATGTAGCTGGGCAGAGAGAGGAAGTAAGATGGCGGGGCACAGAAAGGTATATAGGCGTGAGTATACAGGAAGTAGCTCTCTCTTGAGGCTCAGGACCAGAAACTAGAGGCTTTTAGCAGCAGTTTAGCTAAGACCCTTCTGGATGAGGACTCAGAGGCTTTCAGTCTGNGGAAATAGAATCAGCTGAGAAGTTGGTGAGGTGAGGTTGGTTGTGGCTTGCTCTCTGATCTTTCAGCTTTTACCTCAATATCTGGCTCCAGGTATTTTATTAATAAGACTGTTTAGCAATTTGTGTTACAGTTAATAGATAAACTGCTGGTAGTTTCATACTGGTGATGGAAGAAGTTGAGCTGTAGACTCTGTCAAATAAACACCTTTCCCTGCCTCTGAGAACTGGCTGCCCACCATCACCCAGAGCAGCTGAGAGTGAAGCAGAGAGATACCATCCCTGACTTAGTGAACCTCCCACACTGGACATGGGTGATTAGACATGGGATCCAATGACCAAATGGATGGAGAGCATATACTTAACCTTTAAATCTGCATTTGGCATTTGCTTATTAACAGGAAGAATAGTCAGGCGTGGTGGTACACTTGTCTGTCTATAGTCCCAGAGTTTGTGTGCCTGAGACAGGTGAGTCCGAGGAGTCCAGGTGTTCAAGGCTAGTCTGGGCAGCATAATGAGCTCACATCTAAAGAAAGTCTCAGTGTCTAGTTTTTGGTCAAAGATGAAGCCAGCTAGTTCAGAGGCTTGTCAGTGATNGGAGTTTTGAAGTTTCCATGCTAGTCTGGTTGACCTGAATGTGAGTCCTCCAAGCATTTCCATACAATAGCCTGTGTTTTATTTTAGCATCTGTTTCTATTAGCATAGGGTCTTGCTGGACTTACAGCTTTGGTAGTCTGTACTTCACACTGTCTTAACCAGCCACAGCTCTGAGCAATTATTGTTATAGGAATCCTCCCATANCTTCTGAGCCCTGAGTGGGCTGCACGGCACTAATTTCTTCCAACACTCACACCACGGACACTACATATTTCACGTTGCTGTCTCCTGCTCACTGTCTAGCAGAGGAACTTTCTCTGTACACTGTTGTAATTGTAATTTTGCTCCCAGTAAGTTTTGCTAATTAACGTGGGATCATTATAATAACTACTTCTTAGTACCCAAAGGAAGGAAACTACAATTTATTATGACCATACGTCCCAGATTTTCTGAAATAGTTCCCATTTTACATAATTTTATTCATTTCAATTAAAGAGATTCATTATATGCCAAGCAGTCATTATCTAATTTTATGCCCTTTTAAGACTTGAATATGAATGAATTTACATATGAAAATAGTATAGTTTCTGAACACAAAAATGAGATAAATGATTTATTTGAAATTCATCTAAAGTGTAAAAACACAAGCANGTTTAGATATATGTTTCACAACCCCANTTATTTAGAAGAGGTAAATATCAGATATTAAAACTGCATTGCAAGTTCAAGACATATAATCACATAGATGGTCTTCCATTTGGTAAGGGGTAATGACTAATCTTGGATCACAGATGAAGCCCTGAGTTCCAATGATTACAGATTATCAGATGATCNGGTAGACAAAGGCCTACAGCAGTCATTACAAGGTTACTCTAATTTAGAAAACTCAAAAAAAGAAAACCTCAAGAAGATTAGCTAAGAATGACATGTATAATGTGTAGAAGGGCAGAGACAGTTTCAGAAATATTTTCATTTACAGCACACAGTCTACTGACCACCCACAGCCAAAGGATAACTGGGAATAGGGCTGAAGCTAAAATCATAAATTTACTTAAAGCAAAAAGGGAAATTTTGGTGNTTATTTTTCTGATTTGAATGAATGGTTCTAAAGTATGCACTTTGTAGATGACAACATTTTGTCACATTGTCAAAAGGTTAGACATACTTGCAGGGGTAGACAGGAAGTGAACTCAGAAAATAGAAATTTTATGGTATGATTTGGATCAATAAGT
>LZPO01087286.1:37773-55847 GCA_001675575.1 Neotoma lepida | reverse complement strand
TCTTATTAAAGAGTGATTATCAAGTGGCTCCCAGAAGGCTCACTGACACCCCCTCATCCCTCTTACTTCAGGAAATGCCCCTCATTTGTGGACCCAGTTTCTGACTGTCATACCAACACCCGCTGTTGCTCTTTTCCGGAATGTTCGTTAACAGGATCATTTTGCAGTGGAGACTTTCACGCATGATTCCAGGGAACAGCAAGAGTCTGCTCAGATTTCACTTNTGTGGTCATTGTTCAAGGCGATTTTCAAATCTCTGTAATATGTCATTTATGGGAGGGCCTGTCATTCATAATTTGNTTTCCTGGAATTCAAGAACTTTCTCGGTGTCTGAGCACAGATCACACGGTCCAGTTCTAAGTTTAAGGGAGTGGAAAGAACTGGAGAAGAGTTTGTTAACNCATGATTAGCACAGGGACAGTTCATTTTAGTCTTGCANTTCATGGAGTATAAACNTGTAGCCATTCAACAGGTAATAACTATTTATGGAGTGTTTCCTTAGCGCCAGGGACAGAGTTGAGGATGGCTTCTGGGGGACAGCTTTGTTCTTAAATGCACAACAAACATGAGGGTCTTAGTTCCATCCCCAGAACCTGCATTTAGAAAGCCAGGTGTGATGGCACTTTCTTGCAATCTCAGTGTTGGGGAGGTACGCCCATGCCATTGCTGGTCAGGCATGTCCACNCCATTGCTGGTCAGGCAGTTTAGCTGAATGGGCAAGCTGCAAGCAAAAGTGAAAAATTCTGTCTCAAAAACCAAAACAGAACAACAACAACAGCAAAAACAAAAACAAAATGGAGAGCTACTGAGGAAGACACTTCCGATTGACTTCTGGCCTATACACTCACCCACTGTCACCCGACTCTTACCCCGTCCTCACTCCCACCCCCACNAGAGCCCTGAGGATGCAATGTTGAAATTGCCTTCGCTGAATTCACTGAGGCAATATGGTTTTTGGATCCATTAAAGCCAGCCTCATGGGAAAGGTTCAACAAAGGGAGATCATTATCAACATGTCTGCTACCCCTGTTGTGACTGTTATCACCATGGCTGCTCCCCCTGTTGTGACTGTGTCACCAGGGGCACCACTGTTGATGCTGCTGTTGTCACTACCATCAGAGTTATCACTNTTTTAGTCCCGCTTCCCTAAAAGCATACAGCCTTGGACAAATTACCTCATCTACCTAGGTCTCTTTGAGCTCACAAAATTAGAATATGTCGTTAGGTAACTGTTTCCGTCTGNGAGATGACAGTGAGCGTATTACCCTCAATGACCAACAAATAAATACAAGTGGTGGGTGGCTGCACCAAGATTTGNAAATGTTAGCTAAAGCAGAGTTTACATACAGAATATTTGCTCTTAATGTATTAACATGCACCATGAACCTCTCAGAGTAATATGGCAACTGGGGGAAGGGGGTGCTGGTATTTCTCATTATTAATAAAATTAATTTTTCAAAAGTAATGCCTTTTACTTCAGGAAATGGAGTTCTCTTTTCTTCGTTGATTTACGAGTCCCCTCCAACATAGCTCTTCTACTGTGTTGAAAGACCTCTAGTTGAGTGTGTATCTGTGTAAGAGATAAATTAATAATAACCCAGTGCTCTGACTTTCTTCACAAGTGTTCCATTTTGAACCATAAGATACCTGCTCATCTTCCTGGTGCAGTGATCTTAACTCATGGATATTCTGCTCTTGTCCTAGAGGTCTTCCACCCAAACATTACTCAGTGAATATGGGCGACAAGAATATTCTCCCTTCCCTAACACCATTCTTTCAACTGACCACCACCAATTTCTTTTACGAGAGTCTCNGCTTAAACNGAAGATGACAAACAGGGTTAAAGTTCATTAGCCATGTTTACTTGTAGGAGAAAGTTTGTCCGGGTCCCGCCAGGCCCCACATGGTCCAGCCCACCCAGCGGTCCTGCAGCCACTTATAAATTAACCACTCAAAAGCTTATATTAATTACAACTGCTTGGCCATTAGCTCAGGCATATTACTGACTANCTCTTAGACTTAAATTCAGCCCATTTCTATTAATTTATGTTCTGCCACGAGTTCCATGGCTTTACCTGAGTCTCATTACATGTTGCTTCTTGGGCAGCTGGCTGGCATCTCTTGACTCAGCCTTCCTCTTCCCAGAATTCTCCTTGTTTGCTTATCCTGCCTATACTTCCTGCCTAGCTACTGGCCAATCAGCATTACTTATCAATCCATCAGACCAACACATACTCACAGCGTACAGAAAGACATCCCCATCATTTACTGAGCACCTATGGGGCATCCAGGAAGTCTTGGGATAATGGTGTAGTATGCTATTAGCAAACAGTGTAAGGCATTTTATCTTTGACTTATAGTAGCTTAAAATCTATCACTGATGGGTGATGTACTGTAGGTGTACAAAAATATTGTATAATGTAATAAATGTATACAGTAGCAAACAATCCTCATGGCGGCTAGTAAGGCAACTTGGTTATATTTGTCACTCCTGCTTTGAGAGTGACATTTTCTTTTTCTTCTTCTCTTTTTTTTTTAAGCCACACACATCAACAATCCGAAGGAGAGCATGGGAGCCGCATGGTGACTAATTGGCTCCCGGATGCCCAGATTTAATTTGTGATGTTGGTTTGATATCGAATCATTAGTTTTTCTGTCCTTTTCATCCCTTGTTTTAAGTGGCAATGATGTGTACTGGTCTCAGTGGGAGGGAAATGGAATGAGAACAAGGAGAAAATTCAGTTCTGGATGGGTTTCTTAAACAAGTGACATGAGCAATAGCCCGAGGAAGAGGAAGAAGGGTCCAGAGCAGAGGGAGGAGGGTTGAGGCCACTGGGAAGGAGTGAACATAAGTGGAGAGCTGGCATGAGTGTGTATGAAGACATCACAGTAAACTCCCTGTTTCCCCACACATCTGCCCAGTGCAAGCTCTAGCCAGGCAACATCTGGAAATCTTTTCTAGAATCTTCTCTTTAAAGCCATTGACATCAGGAAATGGCCTCTCTCTACTGCCAGGTTTTTAAGGAGCAAGAAGTGGTTTTCTCCCCAATCTTTAGTCTTTCTCTTTGGTCAGAAAAGCTCAGGGTCCTCCTAATACTGGTGCAAACTTATCTCATCTCAGTCACCAGGCTCAGGGCTGTCTCTTATACACATCTAGATGTGTATAAGAGACAGGAAAAGCTCAGGGTCCTCCTAATACTGGTGCAAACTTATCTCATCTCAGTCACCAGGCTCAGGTGGGAACAGCTACTGGTGTAATGTTACCCTCTGTACAGAGCGACAATGAGGCTCATCCAAGCTGATCTGGGCTGTCTGTACGGCGCTTTCATCCTGAGTGCACTGAAGTTCACAGTGCAGCTGGTACTTCTCTCCAGANTTCTCTATGCTTCTCAATTTGGATCTGAATTAGGTGACAGGTCACAGACCTGAAGACTTGTAAGGAAGCCAGTGAAAGCTCAGTTGAAATATGACTTGGAAATGTACCTTCCAACAAGTACCTCTTGAGGGGTTTGAAATTTACCCATGTTTTCTTAGGGAGTGGGGAAATGCTTGGTAGATTAAAGAAATGGCCGACTCATTAGGAAATCAGAGTGCATTTTCTGTGTTTCTGTCTGCATTCTCTCTTTCCTCCCTGGGTGGCATCCACAGGAGTTAGGTCCAGCCTGTTTGCCTTCATTTACTGGAGTGACTTTTGTGAGGCACTGCAGTCATTATCAGTAGGAGCTGCTGCAAACATCACCTTGTACTTAACCATTCCATTTTGGCCACAAGCCTTGATCACACGACATCTAAGAGAAAAGGAAGCCAGGTGCTTAGAGAAAAGAGGTGTGCCTCAGCAAAGCAAGCCTGATTACTGCGGAGAAAATGAGAGGGAAGAGGGACAAATGGAGACAGAGGAGGACAGAAGTGATCCCTCATTTGGGAAGGAAAATGAAGAAACAGTCTTAGCCACCTGAGGTGTAAACTACAGACAAATGAGCCAGGAACACAGAGGTATCTCAGTTCGTGTGCAAGGACCGGAAGGAGACAGGTCATAGTGTGCACTCGGTCAGGGTGTGGCCACTAGCTGGGAGTCCTCAGTACACCTGANTCCCCAACCTGAATTGGGCACAGAGAGGCTCAGTCTTGTTTACTGTTACTCTTCTGCTTTTAAATCCTGCCTGCCTTGAAGCAAGGGGTTTTTCTCTTCTTGTTCCTGTTTCTCTCCCTTCCTCTCTACCTCTTTCTCCCTCTCCCTTCCCTCCCCTCCTCCTCCATCCCTGTTCTTTTCCTCTTCCTCCTCCTCCTCTTCCTCCCTTTCTTCCTCCTCCTTCCCTCCCTCCCTTCTCCCTTTTTTTCTTAAGGCATGTCAGCACCGCTATGCTGAGAAAGGACCCTGAAATCTGTCTTCTCTGTCACCCCATCGATCAGCTTTATCGATACATATTTAAATCTCACTTTTATTCTATCCTAGGGTGGTAGAAGACACTAAATTATCCAGGTTGTATCTGTGCAGCTGTTACATAATTGTCCCATGGCCCATCACTTTTTATTGCCAGACAATTGGCTGTTCCGGGAGAGCAGTACCTGGAAGGTATCAAAGAAATGCAAACTAAGGTTAGTAATAGTTTGTGGGTAAAGGGCTCAATATTTTTTCAGAACAAACTTTGTGCCTCTATTGTATTTTGTCTGATGGGCTGAAGTACTCTCTGGGTTTTGTACAGCTAGGTAACTGTATGCGATGCCAGAGAAGATGCTATGAAGGCTCATTACAGTGCTCCTCTCCCCATCACGAGTGATGTGCATTTATGTGGCCATTAAAACCCTCAGATAGGCCCTCAGAGGCCTGGATCACAGGGNGTTCAGGCTGCCTGCAAATGCCTTTCAGGTGGCCTCAGCCAAATGGTTGAATGAGATGCGTTTTTGTCCCTTTCCAGAGCAGAAAGGAAGGTACAAACTGAGTTATGCCACAGCTGAATGCAGACACCCCCTCAACAATTATTATGTTGAAATCCACACCTCCAAGACAATGGTACCAGAAGAGGGGACTTGGGAGGGGATGGGCTGTTAGGGCAAAGTTGCTTTATGGAGAANACTGAGCAGAAACGCCCAAACTCTTCCTCACTGTNAGGCTAGTATTCACAGACAGCTGTCTGTGAGGAACACTAGACTTGATGGAGTCTTGATCTTGGCTGTTCAGCCTCCAGAATTTGGCAAGGAAAGTCTGTTGTTCACAAGCTACCCAGGCCTGGTTGAAGGGAGACAGCCAATAATTCCATGATCAAGTATTTTGGATCATAATAGNTACTAGATGACTTNAAAAAAAATGAATCCACCCCCATTTCTGCTTTTGTAGTACTTACATGAATTCGACTGAATCACCTTAGCTGTTATTTAAAAATGGTCCTAACCTCACTGAGAGGGTTTTGTGAGTGCTTGAGGTGATCTGTGAGTGGTTGGGAGGTGGAATAACAGCCTCTGGAGGCCCCAGGCAACCCCTAGCTGGTCCACTGTGTAGCTGTGTGACTTTGAGCAAGTCATTAGCCTGTCTGAGCCTCTGTCTCTTTCTGTGTAAGGCCAGGCTGGCACTTGCTGTCCTTGTGTGGTGTGATGGACCAATGGCTTTGAACTGTCCATCCTGGGACCAGGGGCAGAAGTCAACACTCAGTGTTCCTCTTCTGGGTTAAATGTACAATGTGACTTTTTTTAATAGAGGCCATTAGCTGTCAACTGTTCTTAACAAAATATTGGAAGTTAAAAATGCTTTCTCTAGAAATGATGATGCATTTCACATTTTAAAATGGTTCCTCTCTTTGTCCTGGGAGAGATCCCCCCATAAGCCTAGCTGGTTCTGCACATTCAAGCTATAGTTTTTTCTGGAATAATTCTATCNTTTAAAACTATTTCACAAGTTTTCTTTGAGCCTAAATATATCTGGTTTTGGTACCTCAGAAAATGCAAGTAGACAGTATTTTATTATTGATTCAGAGGCTGAAACCTCTCCGAAGAGAAAGTCAATTAATTTGTTCCAGGTAAAGGAGACATTCTGTGTGTGCCCCATCCATGAGGCAGAATTGCGGGGTGTGGTCGGGGCTCAGTTGGGAGCTGTCTAAATGGACCTGGTGGAGTTCCTCTTGTTCATGACAGAAGCATCCTTTTGGAAGTATATACTCTCTTCTGTTGTTTTTGTTTTTACTGGGCTCATTGGGTCACTGCTGGCTGGTAGGAGACATGGCCTTGGAGTGTTCCCAGTTGGCAGTTGTCACCTTGTTGAGTCAGTTAGCACTCATGGCAGCGGCCTTTGTGGGATAAAGTGCTGTCTCCACAGCACATTAAGCATGGCATCAGAGCTTGGCTGGTCTAGAGGCAGAGACTGGCTCTGCAGGGTCACAGTAAGTCTGCTAAGTGANCATTTGCTCATAGCTGGATACAGTGACCACTTGCCTCCGTGATTCTCCACTGGGAGTTACTTTTAAATNGAACTTGTACTTGTCTGTACTCCAAAGCAGTGCATAGTCCCCTGCAGTGGCACCCAGGTAGCAAGGAGTTGGGGACTTTCGTGAGCCTCATCTCTGTGCTGTGATTTAGACAGNAGCTGTTGGCTTCTTTGTTTATAAACTTGTTCACACAATTAGAGCAAACAGTAAGCATTAGGACCAGATGTGAAGCCCTGATGCCTGATCTTTGCATTAGGGACAGCTGCACACATCAGGATTGGCTATCTGTGTTAGGACCAGAGACATCCTTTAGGTTCCACCGTGTGCCTTAGGGTCAGCCATGTGTATTAGGATCAGCCATGTATATTAGGGACAGGAACATACGTAGGACCAATTCTATACATTTAAGCCCCACCTCACATCTCTTTTCTCCCTTTGTCTCCTCTTCTCCAGTCAATGATCTAGTGAACTTGAAAAGTAAAATTCTCTCANGGAGGAACAGAAGTTCCTGCTACTTCCTCTACATTGTTTGAAACAGAATTACACACACAGTTCAATTTTAAGAACATATATTGCATATAAGCCCAAATTGAGAATTCTTCCCACCAAAAGGCCCGCAGTTCACTGCTCTGGGTATACAATTAAATACCAAGTTCTATGCAGCGTTCAACTTTGTTCTTCGAAAGCTCCAGAAATGCTTTCAAACAAGACACCAACAAAGACAAAAAGGGAAAAGAAAGTTCTATAATAAGTGAGGGCAAATATAGAAGAAAGCTATGAAAGAAAAAACATAGGTAAAGGGCACGTTGAAAAGACAGGAACTCTTCCAGAAAAGCAAATCAGATTTGTTTATTCAATGATGGATCCTAAGTAAAAACAGCAGCATAAGAATTAACCAGACAGGAAGTCAATTTAGAAAGGAAACATTAAGAACAAAATATAGCCAACCGGCCAACCACCACCAGCAGAACCCAGCAGGGCATAAAGTGGCTCAGAGCTCACGCATGGTGCAGAGTGGGGCGTCTGTGCTGAAGACAGTTCATTTGAATGGCCACCAAGCCAACACCAAGGCCATGGCTCCTGTGCCCCTAATATGTCAAGCCCCTGGAGGTGTGATTATGACATTGGAGTGTAATGTTGGAAGGCTTCTGTGTTGATGTCTGATTTATTTGAAATATATGAATATAGCTGAGCACAGAGAGAGCCAGAGATAGAAAGACGGAGACAGAGAGACAGACANGCACAGAGAGACAGAGACAGAAAGAGACAGAGACAAAAAGATGGAGACAGAGAGACAGACACAGAGAGAGACAGAGACAGACAGAGAAACAAAAGAGAGGCAGAGAGAATGAGAACATTTTCCTTCTTTGCAGATACTAAACACACCAAGCTTTGGTGTAATCTCTCAGGACCCAGGAGAGCCCAGCCGTGATTTCCCTGCTTCATTCAGAACCATCTAGAGCTGCTGCTTCTGAGGGGCTCTGGCTCCTTCAAAGCAAATCCATCCGATCACCACTAATAACTGCTCAAGGGAGGCTGCTGAGGGCTGGAGGACATGGCCTCCTGAGCCAGCTCCTAGAAGTTCCAGGTCTTCATTGGCATTGTATAGCTCCATTCATTCCTCCCATTTGGAATATATATATAGTGTTCCTGACCTGAACAAGAGCCCATACTGCCAGGATGGCAGGGATGCTGCCTGAGGCATTTNTGGGCCCTCTAGCATGGCCCCAGATTATAAAACTATGATGGTGACGAGAGAAAAAAGGGCCAAAAGGAAGATGGGAACTCGAGGCCATGTTCTCTCTGTCCTCTGTCCTCTGATGTCTGTGTCCCTCTCTCCCATGCAGTCACTGTCAGCAGAGCGGACTGGCTGAGTGCTGAGCATGTTGAATCTCCCTTGATATTTATGGAGGGATTACCTGTGCCTGGAGTTTTGTACTCTAGGTTTTTGACTTATTAGCAGCTTTCGAGTGATGAATCTAAAATCTGACTGTATGAACCTATGACGGCTGAGCAGTATTTGCTTTTCAAGCTTATTTTTTTAGTCAGCCAATGCTGCTTAAGCACCTGCTCACTCAGGAATTGGGGACAGAGCAGCCACTCAGACACAGCACTCAAGGGTTAGTTGGCACAGCTTCTAGTTCAGTGGGGAGGGAGGAGGGGAGTCAGCAATGGAGAAATAACGTATACAAATAATGTCATCAGAAGAGCTCCAAGACACCAGCTGTCTGTGGTATGACACACTGTGGTGGTGGCAGGTGGGCATCGGGTCTAGGGGTNTTAGGGAGATTGGTGACGTGAGGGAGGGAGCAGGTGAGAGAATGAGGCATTGGTGCTTAGCCTTCATATAGATTGTGTCAAGTGTGAAGAGAGACAACAGGCCATATTGNCGGGAGTGGGCTAAGACAGAGGTACCTAAGCAGTGAACCCAAGGGGAAGACCCTGAGGTCAGTTATAAACAGAGGTTTGCAGGCGATCCACAACAGAAGCTGTAACAAAGCCCCTGAGATGGATCAGCAGACATTTTGCAGGGAGTACCAGGGACAGTCCTAGGCNCTGGCACATTTATGTTCATGTTCCCCGGTATTCCAGCCAGTCCTGGTCAGTGTTAGAGTCCTCACTCTGTGGAGGGAAGAGTTGATTCTTGGAGGTTTCATTGCTTCATCTAGATATTAATTACATGTCAGGTCGGGATTCAAACTTGGACTTGACTCAGATGAAACCTTAGCTCAGAACCCTGCAGAGTTGGTCACCTGCAGAGTTGGTTTACCNCTGCCCCTGCTGCTGGACTCTTCTTCCAGGTATTCTGATTTANTAGGGTCTGAGTGGGTCCTAGAGAGAAAGGCATTTTCCAGAATGTCCCCTAATACATTCAGACATCAGCTAGGGTTTGTAGAACTATAGCCTACCCTGCAGATAAAAAACAAACAAATAAACCAACAAGCAAAACATAAATAATCAGGAGATTGATTAAACACGCAAACTGACAACAATGGACAAAACACAGAAGGCTGAGTGGCCAGATCTGGAGTTGAATACATCATGAATGGGTCTATCTTCCCCATCTATTCTGCCATGGCTGACAGATGCCCCATGCCATGATCCTTATCTGCCACCTGTGTGTGTGTGTGTGTGTGTGTGTGTGTGCATGTGTGTGTACTGTACATATTCAGGCAGTAACAGATTTGCAGGAGCTAATAAAAACAGTATCTAATTTTCATTAATGGAAGATTTTGTGCAAAAATATGTACGTGGAACAACCACCATAAGACAGCAGTGGTCAGGGTTTCTGTGTGGGATGTCTGCTTTTTCTTGGACAGTCACATATACTACTAGCAAAGCCAGTCTTAGAGATCCGAAGACACAGCTGTCGACATTGTTTGTAGCTTTCGCAAATCACCTTCTGACCTGTAATCGCTCTGAAAATATGTCGTTTTCATCATCCAGCTGAAGACCCAGAGCTGCTATGACGGAGAACTTAACNCTGAGGTTGGGAACGAATTGCTTCCCTGACAAAATCCATAACCACAGATTCTCACTGGAGAAGAGAGATGGTGCTGAGCCTCAGAGAGTTTCTGTAAGAGGTGCGAATACAGCCGCTGCTATGAGGAAGCACGTGGATAGTAGAAGTCTGGGCTGTCTTTTCTCCCTGGCTTGAAGAGTCTAGGAAGCAGCACTCCTCTGTGGTCCCTGCTTCAGCTCCTGCCCCCAGGTTCCTGCCTTGAACTCCATCCTGCCTTGGCTTCCCTTGATGGTGGAATGTAACTTGTGCGATGAATGAGACCCTTTCCTCCCCAATCTTCCCCAAGTAGCTTTTAGACAATAATTACTTATTTATTTATTCATAGCAACAGACAACAAACACAGACACGGCTATCCCATCTTTTATTGTACAACGTAGTGTGCTCAGAGGCGAGCAGAGGGATGTGCCCTGATGGAAGGCAGAATCCATGACAGTACTGAGAGGGGGTTATGTTGGAGTTGGGTCCTTGTCAACATTGTGTATGGAGTGTGTCTCTCAAAACTCATGGATTAAAGGCTTAGTCCCCAGTTGGTGGCACTACTGAGAGGCGATTGTGTCATGAAGATGCTAATGTCATTAGTGGGTTAATCTGTTGGGGAGTTTACAGCTGAATGGCTATAGGAGGAAGGGCCTTGTGGTAGGAAGTGGGACATGGGGNCATGCTTTTGAAGAATGTAGCTTATCCCTAGTCTCTTGACACTTTTCTCTCTGCTTCCAGACCTTGATGAGGTGAGTAGCTTTTCTGTGTCCTGGAAGCTTTCCTTTCACAGTGGTGTTCTTCTGTCTCACCATGGGCAAGCTTCAAAGCAACAGGGCATGAACTGATGCATCTGAACCCAGGAGCCTTCGAGACCCTTCTTTTGAGTTGTCTTAGGAGGTGTTCTGTCACAGTAAAGAAAATCTGACTAACATGGACCTGTAGGGGGTACCTTCATAGACTCAGTAGCCATGTGACTTTCTTTTCCTATTGCTGTGTGTTCTATGTTCTAGGCAGAAGCAACTCCAGGGAGGAGGAGTTTGTTTGGGCTCACAGTTCAAGGGTCAAGTCCATCATGGCTCAGGAAGTCACAGAAGCAGCAGCCTGACACAGCTGGTTACACAGCACCCACAGTCAGGAGGTAGACAAAGATGGATGCTGGCACTCAGTGGCTGTTGCTTTGTTATGCAATTCAGTATCCAAGTCCCAAGCATAGTGCTGCCCATTTTAGGGTGGGTCTTCCTACCTCAGTTAGCTGAACCAGAATAATCCCTCACAGGCTAACCAAATCTAGACAGTTCTCTCAGGTGTGCCCATGAGCTTGCATTCTAAGTGGTTCTGGAACCTTCTAAAGTGATTTTGGAACCTGTGCAGTTGACAGCACTGGCCATTTGCACTGGATTCCCCTGTTCTCAGTCTCCTCCTGGACTTATACTCCACCTTCAGGAGTTCCAGGCTGCTTCTGGGACTGTCTCTATTATACTCATGACAAGCTCTTCCTAAGATTTAAGAACCTTCTAGAAAGGACTGCTTTTTGAGGCAGAGAAGAAAGATCCTAGGGCTGAGGCCCTGTTNTACTCTTGGTTACAGCTGTTATAGTCTGGACTTCTGGGGAAAAGTGCTGAGCCCTTGTTCCCTGCTGACTGTGGTGAGAAGTGTTCCTCTGTCCTCTCTCCTAGCCCTGCTTGGTTAGCACCCTGGTGGCCCTCCCTTGTCCTCTATGTCTGTGCCCTGCATGGGGAAGTGACAGTTGCCTTATTATAGCCATTGCCATTCTGGCCAGAATTAGGATTACCAACACTCCCAGTGAAGACTTAGGCTGTGACAAGGAAGTGCAGGGGGAAAGTGTAGTCGGTGTAGAGGGAAAGGAAAGGAAAGGGGAGGGGTGTGGAGGGGGGAAGGAGGGGAGCAGGTTATGAATTGGTCACCTAGGAAGGGACAACATGAACGGAGTTTTCATTCTGATTTTGAGGACTGGTGTTCTAAATGATTCCAGCTGCTTCTGTGGAAGAAGACAGAAGTGACAAAGCGCACGGATGAAAAGGTCCACGAGACTGGCTACGTTTACCAACTCTGCGATCACGTGGCTTGATCCTCACGAATGAATGAATGAAGGAGAGACAGATTGAAAGATAGTTTCTGGCTTTTATGAACAGACCGTCTTTCTGGCTTACCAAGGCTGGAAATGGCCCTCAATCTTTAATAACTCCTTTCATGGCATATATCCCAAAATACCTTTGAAAGCTAAGATTGCATGCAACTTGGTGATCCACAAATGGGTTAAGCCATTTTTTAAAAAAAACAAGTTTGAATTTAAATGATGAAAATTGACATTTTTTTTTATTCTGCAAAAGAAAATGAATTGTAGCTCTCCTAAGTAAATACATATAAAATTGCAAAATGTCTTTAGATTTGGAAGTTTGCCCATGAACATCATGGGGCTTGGCCAAGGGTAGACCCTGAAGCCTTTTATTAAGCTTTAAAAGAAAGGCATTGCTGAAATTTAGAAATCTATAGCCCTAAATGTTTGAGTTGTGATTTATGCACAGTGTTCAGAAATAAGNGTTTTCTTTTATAAAATGAAGTCCTGATAATCAAGTGATGATAAGAATTAATGTGCTGAGATGTTTTTCATAGCAGCTTCTGAGTAATACATTCACAAATATTTCTGTTTTAAAATTTAAAAGTCAAAATAAATTAGTAAAAAAAAAAAAAGTGCCAAATTAAAAGTACCTTGCCAAACAGAGAAGTTGAACGTCTCAGCTTGCTTGACCCACAGTCTTTGAACACTGAACTCCCTGATTCATCAGAGGTACAAGAATGACTTCTGGAACCTTCCCTCTCCCACGTGTTCATGCGGATGCATGCGGGCATAAGCATTTTAAAGATTTAAAGTCTGACTTGACACTTACCGTTTATATTTATTGTTACTTCTAAGTAACAATATCCAGTGTGTCCATCGAATTTTATGTACTTGGAAACGTAATTTAAAGCTGAGTATGATGTGTGTTATGCATGAAAAGAGTTCGGGAATTGAAGTTCTGGGTGGCTTGGGGGAGGGAATAAGAAATGAGGCAAGAGATAGAACAGAATGATGGACCTGGCTCTCCTGGGCAATCCGCTGGCTCCCAGTTGCTTGGATACCTTTGTANGGTGCCTTAATTCGGCCCAGAGGCTGTGAGCTCTCTTTTCTTTTTGTGTCTTTAGTGATGGGTGTTGTTGCTGGGATAGTCAGGGGCAAGAGGAGTGAATAAGACCGAAGAAAAGTTGACCACACAAACACAATGCTGGGATGCTGGAACTGGTCCCGCTGAGGGCGGGGGAGTGGGAAGTTCCTGCACAAAGCCCATCTTGTTCCCATAGAAACCAGCGCTCAGCGCTGAATGACGAGCTTGACTCTGCACAGCCCCCTTCCTCTTCTTTTTAAAATCTCTGTTGGAGCTTCATTGTCTTCTTGCTATTCTTGTTTTAATAAAACGAAGGACCAGGGGAGAGAAAACACGCCCCCGCCAGCCCAACCTCAAGGCATCCTGTGAACAAACCTATGGCATGGNTTCTGGGCAGCTTGAAGTCTGGCTGGATGGCCCTGGATCAGAGATCCGGTACTTTCATTTTTCAAGTCATGGGTGGATGGACAGTCTACACAGAGAGATGCCCACAGAGATTGGCAGCCTAATTTGAATACCAATGCTAGCCTGGGCTGGCTTCCAGAGACAAGGAGGAGCCACCAGGGCTGGCAGAGCGTTGGTGGCCAGACTCAATGGGGGGCTGGAGGGCAGTTTTTCCCGCCCACTGCTGTGGGCTTCCTTCCTCTCACTCCCATGCCCTCCTCTGCTGTGTTATTGGCAATCTGGCTTTCCATTCTTCAAGGATTAATGTCTCAGTGCAAAGGGTAAAAATGGCAATTAGAAAGCGCAGTCTCAGAGCCTGGGATTTTTTATCTCCTTATCATTTCCCAGTTAGATTTCATTAGGGTGCCAGTGGAGGGAAAGGTCTAGGGCTTTTGTTGTGTGGTCAAAGACTTTAAAGATACTAACAGGATGTTTTATATTTACCTGGAAAAGACAAGCAGCCTTTTGTGCTAACAGAGCCTGGCTCACACGTATAATTGGGGGAGGGGGATTTCTAAACTGAGTTTTTGCAAATCTCAAGCAAGATTACCCATCAAAAATAAGACCCATTCCTGTCAGAACTGTGACGTTATTTGGTCATTTTTAAAAATCAGAAATGATTTTTTTTTAACTCCCCACCCAATGACGTGTTTTAAGTAAAAAGGAGTGTAGACTTGCCTCTTTGNAGTGCAGAAGACCCTGTGTAAATAATTTCTTATCTTCTGAAAGTCTAATTAAATGCCCTAGCTGAGTGAAGCTGCACTTTGTCTGGTGTAAAAGCCCCTGAGACACCTTCCTCNAGCTCCTCACTAGCAGGCTGCCTTTCCTGAGGCCTCCCATGCTCCTTCTGATGCTCTCAGTACCCACCTGCTGTTTGCATTTGTGACTTGGGTGGCACTGTGCCAGTGACATCAGACAGGCAGGGTATTGTCCCAGGCAGATAGAAATTGTCACCATGAGTGAATGTTTCTTATGTGTTTATGGGCGTAGTAGGTCCTGCCAGGAAGATCAATAGGAGACCGGGAAACACAGATGAGGGAAAGCCATTCTTGTGGGACAAGATGTCCCATGTTACTTGTCACGAGCTTGTCAGTTTTATTTCTTTGTTAAGTGTGAAAAATGTGGCCTCCGATTTCTGTGCCATTATTCCATCAAGTCTCAGCCTTTGATGCTGAGCCAAGATCTCTTCTGGGGTTCATGTATGTATGGGAGGGTTCTGGTCATTATTCATTAAACTCAGGCATTNTTTCCTCCCCAACCTCGGCCCTCAGCCAATGAGCATTTACCAGAGCGCTAATACAATAGCATAGACATGATTTAATTCCCAGCTAGTTATNGATGGTGACTTTACCTAGTGTTTGAAAACACACTGGGGGAGATGAGAAAATTGCTCATTATTGGAGGCAACCGTTTCTGGGGCCATCTCACCGACTTTGCCTTGTCAGTATGCGTGGAACTCTTAATCTTTGCCTAGACAATCAATTAATTATTTAGCAGAGAAGCAAAGGCTCAGTCTTCATATATAAGTCTTTAGACTGATAGATGCACAGGGCCCTGCAGCAACTCACATCTGAGCAGCAATGCTTCAAAGTCCTAAACTCTCCCCAGAAGCAAAGCGGACCTTGCAGTCCCTTAAAAGGACCGTGACCATAGCGTGGCTGGCCAAGCTGCAAGAGTCTGAGTCAGACCATTCTTTCTAGCTCNAGGCAGAGGGACTTCAGTGCTTAGGACGATACAAAGAAGACAAGGGACAGTTTGCTTCTGGGCAGCNGTGGGAGTGCCAGGCTCTTGGAGGCACNATTTTGATCCATCCCTCTGTGGACTGTGAAGGAGAATTTGGCCCCCAGTCANCTCTAAGAGACAACCCACATTGTACAAGCTCATCNGCAAAGGCTATACCATGCAAGTCTCTAGGGATGAGGCCAGTATGGACTGTTTTGCATGTATTTATTTTCCTCAACTTGTCATCATGTCTGATACACAAGAGTTTGATAAGGNCTGGAAAGTGAAGAAAAAANCAGACCTTTACAGAGTTTGCTCGCAGGGCTCTGGNNGGATGGTAAGAATGGGATCCACATTTATTTTCATTTCTTTTTAAAAATTTTGACTTGAAGCCTTGTTCTTGAAGGCTGCCTTATGTTTCTAGNGGGTGGGGAGGGCTGAGGAGACCCAGGTCCTTTCTGGTCATGGCACACNTTGCTAGATTGGAGCTGTGTCCCTGCAAAGTCTACACCATGCTGGATGCACTGCTTTGTTTCTCAACTTTTTGAGGTCTTGGGATTGTGCAAAACCTTGGATCAGTGCTGTTCATTCCGCAGCGTGACTTTGAGCTGCTGCTCGGAGACAGGAGCCTTCCCCAGGGCTTTGTTAATGAATATAATTTTACNGCAACAAAAGAGGCTATGAGAACTGAAGTTCCTAGAGGGGAAAACAGNACTTTCTTTTTCTTTTCCTTCCAAATCAAATTTTCTAAAGTCACCACTGTTTTTTCCAACAGACACACAGTCATGAGGGCCCTGATAGCCTGCATGTCCAGTTCTTTGCTTGGAGCTCTGGCATTACCTATTAGGACATTTGTGTAGGTTCAACGGCTCAGCATCCTCATTTAGGATTCTTTCCAGTGATGATGTCACACACACACACACACACACACACACACACACACACACACACACTCTTTTTGTACATTACATGTGGGACTTCTAAGTTGTATCAAACTACAGTAATGAGTGACTAAGAATGATCACCATGGTTTCAGAAAACAGGACTCCGTAAAAGTTGGCAGGTTGAGAAATAGAGTTCCAGGAGCCTGACTCTGCTCTTGTCCTCTCTTCATTGTTAACAGTCCCTCCCTCTGACTGCAAGCCACCAGTGCATCAGAGCACCAAAACTGTGAGAGGGCAAACAAGTAGCAGCTGGCCTCTCTCCTTGATATGTTGATGTGCTCCACTGTCGAAGAGTTCCAGTGAAGGAGGCACCACACTGCCTGGGACACANTAGATACTAATTTGTATGAACTCAATATTCCCAACCTGGTTGAGACACTTTCTATATTTTCGAACAGGCTCTTAAGGATGAGCAGACTTAGTAGTGTCCTCTGAATTGTCCTCCTCCTGCCTGTATGGGGCAATGTTGGCAACTTTGCAATCTACCCACTCGGTATTTAGCATGGATGGGTCATCCATCCCTGAGGACTTCTGCTGAAGTGTGGCTTGTGGGTGTGTGAATGAGCAGCTGTAAACTCTCAGGAGTCTGTGTTCAATCAGTTACTGGTCCAGATGCTCACAAGTCTGTGTATGAAACANAGACACATCTTCTAAAAGGTAAAAGCAATGAGCTCAGGCTCCTAGNGTGCTCACTGCCCTGTGAAGGCAAGGGGAGCTGGTGTCCACACAGTAACTATTGCAATTGTATTGTGAGGACAGAGGAAAGTGGGGTCTTGACTGTGTTGCTGATAACTCTGAAGAAAGGAAGTTATATAGTTTATTTTAAAAAGTAGAGAGGGGCTGGAGAGGTGGCTCAGAGGTTAAGAGCACTGAGTGTTCTTCCAGAGGTCCTGAGTTCAATTCCCAGCAACCACATGGTGGCTCACAACCATCTGTAATGAGATCTGGNGCCCTCTTCTGTATACATAATAAATAAATCTTTAAAAAAAATTAAAAAATAAAAAATAAAAAGTAGAGAAAAGCAGAGGTGTCTCTGGGCCTTGGAAGAGAGGAAAATGGGATTTGATCACAACCTTTGTGGTCCTGCCTGTCCTGTAAAGTCCTTTTGTATATACAAAGAATCTACCAACAGTTACATTTTATAGTTCTGTGATTTATTAAAAATTAAAAATTCTATTGTGATCTAAGGTTTTTGGGTTTTTTTTGTTTTTATAATGTTAAAAAATGTGAAATATTTTTCAGGCCTTTAAACGTATTCTGGATCCCCAAACTGGCTCTGTGGTTGCCAGAGATGGCACAGAAGGAATGGGACANGAAGAAGAAGGACAAACTTGTGAAAGATGACAAGGGAAGAGGTTCTGGGGGNAAGAAGAAAAGAAGAAAACAAGTGTGAGGTGAAGAGAGATCACAGACCAAACCACAGAAAAAATTCACAAACGGAAGATATCAATGAGAGTAAGAAATGGGCACGTGGTGTAAGTTAGACAGTGGTCGTTGAGAACAAAATGTCAGCCTAGTGGGAAAGCTCTTCCTTGAGTCCTGTCCACAGGTGAAGACGGTATTTGTCCCTCTGTGGACTGTTCAGTAGTATCAGGTCAGGGAAGCAGAGCAGGTAGGGAGATGAGCACCTTAGGGCAGGAGGAACTCAGGCTGAGAGCCTTAGGGGAGTTTGTCAGGTTGGACAGCTGACTGTGTGTAACAGAATGATGGGGAGTCCCAGTCCCAGTCAGAAAGTGGAAACATCTTCAGAAGCATCGACTGAGGTGGGCCATTCACACCTGTGTGAGGTGGGTCAGTCACACCTATGTGAGGTGGGCCATTCACACCTGTGTGAGGTGGGCCATTCACACCTGTGTGAGGTGGGTCAGTCACACTTTTGTG
>LZPO01087285.1:97052-109151 GCA_001675575.1 Neotoma lepida | reverse complement strand
GAAATTGAATAGATATGGAGAGAGTGGACAGCCTTGTCTTGTTCCTGATTTTAGTGGAATCAATTTGAGTTTCTCTCCATTTAATTTGATGTTGGCTGTCAGCTTGCTGTAAATTGCCTTTATTATGTTTAGGTATGTTTCTTGTATTGATCTCTCCAAGACCTTTATCATGAAGGGGTGTTGGATTTTGTCAAAGGCTTTTTCAGCATCTAATGAGATGATCATGTGGTTTTTTTTTTCTTTCAGTTTGATTATATGGTGTATTACACTGACAGATTTTCCTATGTTGAGCTATCCGTGCATCTCTGGGATGAAGCCTACTTGGTCATGGTAAATGATTTTTTGATATGTTCTTGGATTCAGTTTGCCAATATTTTATTGAGTATTTTTGCATCAATGTTCATGAGGGAGATTGGTCTGTAATTCTCTTTTTTTTGTTGCATCTTTGTGTGGTTTGGGTATCAGGGTGACTGTAGCCTCATAAAAAGAGTTTGGCAGTGTTCCTTCTGTTTCGATTATGTGGAACAGTTTGCAGAGTATNGGTATTAGCTTTTCTTTCAAATTCTGGTGGAATTCTGTGCCGAAACTGTCTGATCCTTTTTTTGGTTGGGAGACTTTTAATATAGTTTCTATTTACTTNGGGGTTGTAGGTCTACTTAAATTGTTTGTCTGGTCTTGATGTAATTTTGATATGTGGTACCTATCCAGAAAACCATCCATTTCTTTTAGATTTTCCAATTTTGTGGAGTACAGATTTTTGAAGTATGACCTGATGATTCTCTGGATTTCCTTGTTGGCTGTTCTTATGTCTCCCTTTTCATTTCTGATTTTGTTAATTTGGATGTTCTCTCTTTACCTTTTGGTTAGTTTGGATAACGGCTTATCTATCTAGTTGCTTTTCTCAAAGAACCAACTCTTTGTTTCATTGATTCTTTGTATTGCTCTCTTTGTTTCTATTTTATTGATTTCAACCCTCAATTTGATTATTTCCTGTTGTCTACTCCTCCTGGGTGAATTTGCTCCTTTTTTGTTCTAGAGCTTTAAGGTGTGCTGTTAAATTGCTAATGTGAGATTTCTCCAACTTCTTTATTTGGGTATTTAGTGCTACGAATTTTCCTCTTAGCATTGCTTTCATAGTGTCCCATAAGTTTGGGTATTTTGTACATTCATTTCCATTGAATTATAGGAAGTCTTTAATTTCTTTCTTTATTTCTTCCTTGACCCATTGGTGATTCAGTTGAGCATTATTTCCAGCAGTTTCCAGGAGATTGTAGGCTTTCTGTAATTTTTGTTGTTGTTGAAATCTAATTTTAAGCCATGGTGGTCCTATAAAATACAGGAGGTTATTCCAATATTTTTTGTATCTGATGAGATTCGCTTTGTGACCGAGTATGTGGTCAGTTTTAGAGAAGGTTCCATGGGGTGCTGAGAAGAAGGTATATTCTTTTGTGTTAGGGTGGAATGTTCTGTAGATATCTATTAAGTCCATTTGAGTCATAACATCTGTTAGATCCCTTATCTCTCTGTTAAGTTTCTGTCTGGCAGACCTGTCCATTGGTGAGAGTGGAGTGTTGAAGTCTCCCACTACTAGTTTGTGGGGTTTGATGTGTGATTTAAGCTTTAATAATGTTTCTTTTACATATATGTGTGCCCTTGTATTTGGGGCATAAATGTTCAGAATTGAGACTTCATCTTGGTGGATTTTTTTCTGTGATGAATATGTAGTGTCCTTCCTGATCTCTTTTGATTGATTTTAGTTTGAAATCTATTTTGTTAGATATTAGGATAGCTCCACCAGCTTGCTTCTTAAGTCTATTTGATTGGAAAGTCTTTTCCCAGCCTTTTACTCTGAGGTAGTGTCTGTCTTTGAAGTTGAGGTGTGTTTCTTGTATGCAGCAGAAGGGTGGATCCTGTTTTTGTATCTGTTCTTTTAGACTGTGTCTTTTCATGGTGAATTGAGTCCATTGATATTAAGGGATATTAATGACCAGTGATTGTTAATTCCTGTTATCTTTTGGTGGTAGTGTGTGTATATTTCCCTTCTTTAGGACTTGCTGCTGTGGTGTTACCTATTGCCTGGGTTTTCATGGGTGCATCTAACTTCCTTAGGTTGGAGTTTTCCTTCTAGTGCTTTCTGTAGGGCTGGATTTGTGGATAGATATTGTTTAAATCTGGTTTTGTATTGGAATGTCTTGTTTTCTCCATCTATGGTGATTGAAAGTTTTGCTGGGTATAGTAGTCTGGACTGGCATCCCTGGTCTCTTAGTGTCTGCATTATGTCTATCCAGGACCTTCTGGCTTTCAGAGTCTCCATTGACAAGTCAGGTGTTATTCTGATGGGTCTGCCTTTGTAAGTCACTTAGCCTTTTTCCTTTGCTGCTCTTAATATTCTTGTCTTTATTCTGTATGTTTAGTGGTTTGATTATTATGTGGTGAGGGTACTATTTTGGGGAGTCTAGTCTATTTGGTGTTCTATGAGCTTCTTGTATCTTTATAGGTATTTCCTTTAAGTTGGAAAAGTTTTCTTCTATGATTTTGTTGAATATATTTTCTGTGCCTTTGAGTTGGTATTCTTCTCTTTCTTCTATCCCTGTTATTCTTAGGATTGGCTTTTTCATGGTGTTCCAGATTTCCTGGACGTTAAGTGTTATGTGTTTTTTGGCTTTAGTGTTTTCTTTGACTGAAGAATCTATTTCCTCTATTGTATTCTCCATTCCAGAGATTCTCTCTTCCATCTCTTGTATTCTCTTGGTTATGCATCTGTAGTTTCTGTTTGTTTACTCAGATTTTCTATTTCCAGCATTCCCTCAGTTTGTGTCGTCTGCATTGTTTCTATTTCAATTTTCAGGTCTTGAACTGTTTCCTTCACCTGTTTAATTGCTTTTTCTTAGTGTTCTTTAAGGGATTTATTGATTTCTTCCAGTTTTTTGTTTATCTTTTCCTGAATTTCTTCAAAGGAATTTTTCATTTCATTTTTAAAGGCCTCTGTCATCCTCATAAAGTTATTTTAAGGTCACTTTCTCCTTTTTTTTCTATTGTGATGAACATTGTGATGTTCAGGTCTTGCTGTTGTAGAACCACTAGGTTCTGGTAGTGCCATATTGCTCTTTATGTTGTTATATTTATTTTTGCACTGGTNTCTACCCATCTCTTCCTCCAATAGGTGCAAGAGGTGTCTGTGTCTGAGGGAGCTGCTTTTGGTCCACTCCATGCTGGCTGTATCTGTGTGTCAGGAGGCCACTCTTGGTCCAGTCAGAGCTATTGGTCCTACTTGTCTAATCAGACCTGGCTGATTCTGTGTCTCAGGGAGCTACTGAGGTCTCAGGAAGATTGGTGGGTTTGGGGCAGGGAGTGTGTCTTGTAGATTGCAGGGTCTGGTCCGATGGGGGGTGTTGTTGGGGATCCCTGCCCACAGGAGTCTTCCCTGCTGGCCTATACCTCTTAGTCCAATCAGAGCTGGTGGGTTCTGTGTCTTAGGGAGCAGGTAAGGTCGCAGGGGAATGTGTCGGTTTGGGGCAGGAAATGGGTCTTGTAGATTGCAAGGTCTGGTCCAGTGGGGGTTGTTGGTGGGAATGCCTGCTGGCAGGAGTCTTCCCTGCTGGCTTGCACCTGGGGCAGTGATGGGTGGGGGAAGGGGTATATGGGTAGTGCCCCTGGGACCTGAGTCCTAGAGACAGGACTCTCAGGCTAGGAGAAGAGACACTCACCTCTTGGTCCAATCAGAGCTAGTGGATTCTCTTTCTCCATCTTATGGATGGGAAGGTTGGGTTAGTGATGTAGCTTTTATTGTTAGCAGCTTCTTGCTCTGTGACTAGACCTGGAAGTCAGCTGAATGTACATGTTGCAAGTGTTAACAGCTCCAGAGGGAAAGGTATCCTGACTTGTCAGGAAGTCAGGCTATACCTACAGCTGTGAAGGGAAGTATCTTGGGTAACTACAGCTGTGAGGAGAAAGGTATCCTGACTTGTTGGGAAGTCAGGCTGTACCTGAAGCTGGGGTGTGGTGGGGGATGGACTCCCTGCAGGATGTAGCAATCCTGCTCCTCTCAGAGAGAGCCATTGCAGCTGAGCTCTGCTCTCCTCCCCCTCACCCCCCACCACCAAGGGAGCTTCCCAGTGTCCATTTCTTCTTGTGCTCTGCTCCCCTAAGGGAACGTCCCAGCAAAGCTATCCTTTTCTTTTCAGCTCAGACCCAAGATGTTACTTCTTTGCTTCACTCTGCTAAAGGTGAAACCCCTGCATAAATGTATCAGTCTGCTCCGGCTCTGGTGAAAAGTTGTTACTTTTGCTCTGCCCCTCCAAGGAGGCTTCACAGCACAGACTGTGCTCTCCGCCAGCGAAAGAAGATCTTCACCCAAAACTATTTTAAGAAAGAGATTTATCTGGGAAGGAGGAATCTAGAAGAGTGGCTGCCTCTGCCAGGGTGGAGAAGGACAGCTGATAACTGAACAGGCAGAGTGGATGATATAGGGCTTCTTTGTGTGGGTGGAGCAGTGCGGGGATGTTTCCAGGAAGATTTTCAGGGAGGGAATTAGTCAGATTTCAATCCCCTTGAGCTTGGACAAGCTCAGCTTTGTTGGTTTTCTACTCAGGGACTGGTTGGTTTTCCCTGCTCAGGGATTGGTTGATTTCGTGTTCAGTTGGTCAGGGGCAGATTTGGCTCTGGTTTCAGAGCCAAACTGTGTTTCTTTCACTGACCCTTTTTAGTCTTTTGACTCTAGTTTCAGGCCAGGGTGTGTTTCTTTCACTGGCTCTGGTTCCAGGGCCAAAGTGTGTTTCTTTGACTCTGCTTTCAGGGTCAGGGTGTGTTTCTTTGGTTCTGGTTTCAAGGCCAAAGTGTTTCTTTCACTGGCTCTGGTTTCGAGTCCAGGTGGGTTTTTTTCACTGGCTTTGGGTTCAGCATCAGGGTGGGTTTTTTTCACTGGCTTTAGGTTCAGCATCAGGGTGGGTTTTTTCCACTGGTTTTGGGTTCAGAATCAGGGTGGGTTTCTTTCACTGGCTTTGAGTTCAGCATCAAGGTGGGTTTCTTTCATTGGCTCTGGGTTCAGGGCTAGAGTGGATTTCTTTGGCTGGCCCTTTTACCCTACACATGTTGCTTTGATTCATTCAATTCTAGTGGCTCATACACATTCACCATGTGTCGCTCTTCTAGATAATAATTGGGTCTTCAGTGGCTTAGAGTATAAAAGGACTCTAAATGAGTTGGAAAATGAGGACTGATTTGTAATTCTTTGAACTTGAAATTAGACAAGTCCTGTGCTCTGCTTACAGAGCTTTTTCTATTTTGTTTATTTGTTCTGTTTTGTTTTTGGTTTGGTTTGTTTTTGTTTTTTTGAGACAGGATTTCTCTGTAGCCTTGGCTGCCCTGGAATTCACTCTGTCGACCAGGCTGGCCTTGAACTCACAAAGATCCACTTGCCTCTGCCTCCTGAGTGCTGGGATTAAAGGTGTGTGCCACCACCACCTGGCAGAGTTTTTAAGAGTTTTAAGGCTAATCGAACACCAGACATCCTAATTATCACACTTGATGACTTTATTCTTCCATGGGACATTGTTTATTATACATGATCATTTCACCTAAGATATTTGCTATACTGAAGAAGTGTTTTATGTTTAGATTGTCAGGGGTCTTTTTCTGAATGTGTTTTTCAAGAGTTGCAAAATTAAATGAAGTAGGCATTATTCTTCTGATGGCCTACATAGTTTTTTATGCCCATCTAACAAGAGTTGTTTTTGACATTTATATAGATTTGTGTTTTTAATTTTCCTAAAACAGAAAATACATCATTGAATCATTAACTTAGAAAGATTAATATGACCCTAAAGGCTATAAATTATCTTCTTGGTGAGTGATTGAGACTTGTGTGATAATTCGTATAATAATTTATAGAAGTCAATAACTTGACCTTTCAGATTTCAATATCACCCCAATATTTGACAAAAGAAAATTATGCTTTTGGGCCTTGCACAATGACTTAGCGGACAGGGTGCTTGCTGCCAAGCCTGATGACCCAAATTTGATCTCCAGTGCCCACACGGTGGAAGGAGAAAATCAACTCCCACAAGTTGTCCTCTGACCTCCCCATCTGCACTTTGGCGTGTGCCTGTGCACGTGTGCCTGTATGAGTGTGAGTGTGCATGTGTGCACACCTGCATGTGTGTGTGTGTGAGTACAAACACAATAAGGTGTTCCCTGACTGGAACTCCTCACATAGTAGGTGATGACACACATCATCAGAGGGCTAGGACACAGCCTGTCTTTAGTTTTGCACTGCCAGTGTTCACAGAGAAGACAAGAACACTGTTCTTTATCCCCAGGTGAAGTCTACTCTCCCAAGTCTCATGAATATCTTTATTCAGAGAACTCTCTGCTGAGTGGGTAATATTGCAGGAATCTTTTTCATCAAATACCTTGGCTTTCAACTACGGACAGTCTTGTTAGATGGGGAGCANTTGTTAATGTCCAAAGACATTTTTGGTCTTCTTAACACAAGCATTTGGGGGTATTTAGTAGGTAGAGACCACGGATTCTGTTTAACATACATTGTATAGGATCACTATGAGAGACTTGCAGGGGTGGGGAAGGGGAGCATCTCTTCCTGAGCACTGTTAAAGCATGCTTGGAATCTGCAAATTGTTAATGTTAACTATAAGTTCTTTATGTTTATACCTTAACTTTCCATTTGATACTCATTTTCCTGTAAACACTGTATAGATACTGTAAAGATGTCAGTACTGGGGCAGTCAGATTCCTAATNCACAGCTGTTGTACTTGTCNTTGCTTCCCTAGTTTTCTTGAGCACAATGACTGTCAGTTAAACATTCAGATTAGTCTTAGCCAGCACTAGCTGGCTGGAGCACTCCATGAATGCCTTNAGGCANCTCTGAAAGATTGCAGCAGATTGCCTGGACTTCTAGAGGTGCAGCCCCAGCCAGGACTGTTGAAATAGCATGTTCCAGACATTATGCTGTCACCAACCTGGATGAGTGATAAGGACTCCACAGCCATCCCACCTTGGCCAAATTGAGGAGCACTTCCCCTGGTTGAACAATTACAATGCCTACACTGTGGCATCTCTGGAGCTCCCTGTACTTTCCCAGAATCCTCTCTAGCTTGATGCTCTATGTGCAATTTGTAGTTCATGATTATCCAACGTGCAAGTATTTTTAGTGTTTTGTTCTTTTTTAAATTAGCAGTTTGCTAAAAACATCCATAAAGTCATGTTAGGAGAATAAGTTCATTAAATCAAACGTTTTCATTTTCTATTGACATATATGCACATGATGTCACTTTCTATTTAGGTTATAAGTGAAAAGGTTACAAGTTTTAAACTGGAGCATGATATCTCTTAAAAGTGAGGCTGTGGCATGCTTGACTCTGCCTAACTGTGTCTTCCCATGAGACTTTGAAAATGAAGCAATTACNGATGGAAACAAAGGCAAAATTGTCTTCCAGATTCAGATGGAAACTGGTAATAAAATCTAATACAGCTCTGAGTAGCACAAGGAAGAAGAACCACGCTAGGACTGTAATGAGTTACATATGAGATGGTATACATCTTTATGTGCTATCAAAGTCACTACCATACCATATCAAGTTGAAAATGTCCCCATTGTCTAGACAGTTGGGCATGTTTACTTGGTAATCTGATTTTTCTTTTTTGGTGATATGCTTTAGTTGGTTGGTTGGTAGTAAAAATATGAGACCTTTTGCGGGGGAAAAGGCGCAGTTTGCCACCAATTTGTGTCTCTATGTGCTGTTGAAGTGAATCTAATGCAATCTGAGGCTGTTTTCAAGCTTCTCCTGGCCAGACAAGAAAAGAGAAATCAAAGAGAAAGAGAGAACATTGAAAAGTTTCCTACTGTTAGGAAAGCTAAATCATTTTTACTTATTTGTTTCTTTATTTTGAAGATCAAGGGCATTTTTATTATCTTTTGAGAGAAAAGCAACAGATCAGGCGAGCTGTAAATCTGTGCAGCTGCCAGGAGAGGGAACAGTAAGAGAAGGGCATGCTTTTTGCAGTGGAGGTCAGCTAGCAGCAGTGAGGCACAAGAACAGGGCTTCCNCGGAAGAATGAAAACTCCCAGATGCCAGGGAAAGCATGCATGTGCTTGGCCAGTGTCTGTAAAGAGATAAAGAGAAGAAAGAAGAGGTTGGGCTTTTCCGAGTTGGGACAGGCCACATAGCAGAGGTGCAGTGGGGCAGGCAGCCTGATAAATGAACGCTCACCAAGCAGCTGCGCTCTCACGGATTTTAAATGCTTGAGAGCGGGTATTAAAATGCACTGTTTAGGTTTCATTGAATATATCTTAAAAGGTTATAAAGAGTTTGATTTCAACACATAAATATTTGCAGTGTGCCAGAAACTGCAATGTCTTTTAGAATTTCCAGTGGAAATCTTTAGTTATAAATGTAAGAGGTGGATATAGCTGATAATTCTTTACAAACTTTAAGGGACATGTGAGAGCCCATGTACAGTCAGTAGTTTTGAGACTTTAAAGACATTTATTCTTTGATGGTTTCTTACTCACNCATAGTGGATTTGGGTCATTTTTGCCACTACCACCATTCCCTTCTTATCCCGGCACACTCCTGCTGAGCCCACTCACGACAAGCCTCTCACACACTTTCATGTCTTGCTTGTTTGTTGTTTTTTGTGACCCACTGATTTGATTCCAGCATGGATTGGGGGATTATTTTGGAGAGTATGGAGTCCACTGAAGAAAAGTACTCTTTTTTTTCTCAGGAGGAGTGGGGCATGAGCTCCTTCCCCATCCATGATGGACTGTTGCTGGTCCTCATCTTGTGCAGGTCTTGTGCAGCTAACCACCGCTGCTGGAGATTTATAGGTGTAATGACCATGCCGTTTCCAGAAGTCAGCATTGCATAGCAGTTCTTCCCATCCTTCAGCTCTTTCAACCCCCATCTTCCATGGTGTTCACTGAGCCTTGGAGGAGCNGATACAGATTTCTTTTTTAGAGCAGTGTACTTAACAGTCACTTACTATTTTACCAGTTATGAGTCTTTGTGTTAACATTACCTACTGCAAACAGAAACTTTTCTGACCAAAACTCACCTCTGGGTATAACCATGNATATTTACAATTCATTTGATGCCACATTGATTGAGCGTAACAGTAGCAGGTTTCCCCTTCTGTCCTCTTACTTCCAATGCCATAAACTTGTGACCAGAGTTTCCCATCCAGGAATGAATATCCACATCCTGTGGAGTGTGCCTTAACTCCAATCAAAAAGTAGTTGGTTACCCCGTAGGAGTCATGCCACTATTGGAATATTGGACACATTTTTTTGCCTGGTGGGTTGGTATTGTAACTGACAATGTTCACATATGGGTAAGCCTATTGAGGATTTTTCTTCNAACACCTTTTGCTACTGTGAAAGTTAGCCTGCAGAATGGAAACTTCTAGCTCAGTTCCTGCTTGATTTCCATGTTTTTCAACCATANTGCTGGTGTCTTCAGCAACAGCATGCTGCCATCTAGTTCTGTTGGNTTTGCCACTCTCCTCTTTTTTGGCTTTTATACCCAAACTAAAAAATACACTTTTCACCGTGATCCACATGTACTCCAAAGCAAAGGCTCACAAAACTTAAGTTAGTGGTAAATGATGTTCTCAGATAATCATTTTACCTTCTCTTCTTCCTCCTTTCCTCCTCTTCCCCCATTTCATTCCATTAAAAAAAGAGCTGATTTTTGTTTCATTAAGCCCAGTTTGCTTAAACTCAGTGAGACCATAGCGTTGGGCTCTATAGTTTTAAACAACAACGGAACCATGTGTAAAGGCTCTTGTTCCCAGTGTTGACTACCTGAATGTCAACCTTGGGGACCACCTGGTAGAGGCAGCAAACTGATTCCTGCAAGTTGTCCTCTGATTTCTGTGTGCCCTCCATGTCATGTACCTCCCCCCCATTCTGTAAATACATAGTTGTAATAATTAAAAAAAATCCCACTGGATCCAATATTTAGTTACTTAGTTTATTTATGTATTAGGCCTGAGTAGAAGTCAAAGAAGTAGAAAATAAATCTATCTTACTATTGTGATTTAATAGTTTTCCTGTTTTGTGGAGTTCATTTGTGATGTGGAGTGAAATATCTTTTCTTGTCTGTTCTCACAAATAGCTTTATCTTTTTCTCATTTAATTAATATTTTAAAACNCACAAAAACAAAAACCTAAGTAGAGTGAAGAATTGTAAGACAGATTTTCTAAATGGTCTTGTTAAATAAAACACACAGGCAGAGATGGGGTGAAAGTCTGACAGAGATCAGAGGAATTAGGAACAGCTNCCAGCCTCACCTTAGACTGCCGCCGCCACTCCCCAAATGGAGAGTGTCCCAATTCCTTATACCTCCACATCTATATCCCTTTTTGTTCTGTTTTCCCATTGGCTCTTTCAGCCTAGCTACATNACTTCCTCCTATGGCCCACTTCTGTCACTTCCTGCCTGTCTGTACAGACCTCCAGAATTCTGTGGTTGATGCTGGGATTAAAGGCGTGTGTCTCCATGCTTGACTGTTCCTAGTGTAACCTGGAACTCACAGGGATCCAGACAGACCCTGTTTGCTAAATGATAGGATTAAGGGCGTGTGCTAATTTTGCAAGGCTAGTGGCTGACCTTGTTCCTCTGATCCTCAGATAAATTTTATTGGGGGATATAGATAAAATACCACCACAAAGAATAAAAGGTGACTTTTTGGGAAATTCTAATTGGTGATTTAACTGGTACTTAAGAAGGAATCTTGAAAGAATTCATGCCTCTCACAAATATAAAATTTGCCAAAGACTATTGAACTGTAGGAGTACATCATGAGTTACTGCAACTGATTTACCAGTTCATACCAGATCATAGGTTTGTGGTCAGGTAAGGAGTTTTCNACGTTCCAGAGCACCAGGGAACAATTGGTGCATTTTATCAGCATCCTGTTTATGAACAGGAATTATTTGTCTAGCAGCTTTCTGCAGGTTATCCCTTATTGCTGCAGACTTACAGAATAGCCAAGACACTCACAAGTGGACAGACCCTCAGGAATGACTTAGAATAGCTAAAGTCTTTCAGACTTTGCACATGTGCATCACGGTGCAAAGTGTATTTTTTAGTTTGGGTATAAAAGCCAAAAAGGAAGAGAGTGACAAAGCCAACTAGAACTAGATGGTAGCATGCTGTTGTTGATTAGGTTTAGGCTATTTTAGGTCTAAAATTGTCATCTGAGGCCAGTTTGCATAATACTCAGTCAAGCAACATAATATGTTACAAAATTGAGCTAGTTGCTTCCTTATCAAGTACATTTTTACATAGCATTTNAATTTCTAGTATCCCTTAAAATCGTATTGAAATAGAATTTGTTTTCTTTTTGTTATTAATTTTTTAGGTTAGCATACAAAGTAATGAGTGGATCTCATGATGTCTTATTCATACTGTTTTTCTTTTAAACATTCCTTTTCTACTTTTCTTACTCAGCTTATCACTCTCTTTTCTATATGGCTGGACTTGTCAGTCATTATTTTTACTGCCTCTTCTTTAGCTGTGTTTTGTACAATGAAAGCCACTGAGCTGTATTCCNTATCATTTCAGTACACCATCCCCTTTTTCCCCAGACATTTCCTGTCTTAATCCAGTCGTCACACTTAGCCTCTGCAGCATTGTTTGAAAAATTTAATCTTTGCACAAGGCTCTTCTAGAGTGTATGAATTTAATATTGAACAAATCTTGGTGTGCTGCTCTGCATATTCTGATATTTTCTGACTTTTCAGCCTTTTAAATAATTTATCATTATTCTTCTCAGTCTTGATTTCTGTGGTTTATCTACATATCACCTTGACTCTGGTGAGTTCAGTCCTTTGCTGTCCTGTAAACACCTTTGTTCATACTGGTCCTTCCCATCAGCTGGGCTAAAGAGCAGTCTACCAGGGCTTTTGGAATTTGTAGTGATCTTTTGGAAGTGATATATGCTATTGAATNCATTCTTAATCTAAGATTAAAACTGCAAAAAGCAGGGAACACAGACCTACACTATTTTGGTACTTCTCAGTAGAAATTAGTAAACTTTCATCTGCATTTGTATTTTATTTCCATAATCATGCA
>LZPO01087285.1:77292-93907 GCA_001675575.1 Neotoma lepida | reverse complement strand
ACAATTCCTAGGACCCTTTCCAACATCACAAGGCTTTTCCTAGGGTTAAATGTTAGGGCTGGAATTTATGAAAACTAAAATTAGGAGTGCTTTCTACCATTAGGACTCTGCCTTATCTTANTTCTTTTGCTTGGAGGGACTGCAGGCAGCATAGAATGGGAGCTTGCTAGCACGCCTCAGCTTTTATTCCAGTTGTTTTCTAAAGGTTTCATTCTACAGGAATGTGCAGAGATGGTAGTGGTAGGTGGGGTGTGTGTAGAGGGAACAGTTCACCAAAGGTCTGTTGTGGAATATTATTTTAACTGAGCAAAGATGTGTTATGTTTGTTTATGCTGCAGAATATACTTTTAACTATGTGAAGGTGTGTTACCTTTGTTTCTGCTGCCTTTGTTAACAATGGAAAGATGTATCACATTTGTTTATGCTGCATTTGTTTAATTATGTAAAGGTGTGTTGCTGTTTCACCTTGCCTGCCTAAGGCACCTGATTGGTCTAATAAAAAGCTAAACGGCCAATAGCTAGACAGGAAAGGGATAGGCAGAGCTGGTGAGCAGAGAGAATAAATAGGAGGTGGAATCTAGGAAGAACAAGAGAGAAGAAGGGAGGAGAGAAGGAAAGAAAAANGGAGGGACACACCGGNGCCAGAAGCCAGGCAGCCTCCAGTCAACACAAGAAGCAGTGAAAGTAAAATACACAGAAGGAAAGAAGGGCAAAAAGCCCCAGGGCAAAACAGAGATGAAGAGACACAGGTTAAGTTATAAGAACTAGCAAGAAATGAGCCTAAGCTAAGGCCGAGCATTCATAACTAATAATAAGTCGTGATTTGGGAGCTAGTTGGTGGTCCAAAAGAAACCCTGATACAAAGATCTGTCTGGATGGGAGTTTGGGGTTGGCAGTGTTTCTTTTTTTATAATGNTACAGCACAGTGTCTAAAGCAGGTAATCCAGGGGTCAAGGATGTCTACAACTCCTTCTTTCTTTTTCTTTTTAAGTGGCTTGGGCTTTATGAGGCTTCAGCTGAGTATGGCAGTGAAGAAGCCTATTCAAGTCATTTTTTTCCTCCCCTCAAACTAATGTTCATTCTGTGGTTTGTGAAATTCTTTAGATTCAGGTNTTATCTGTTGATTTTAGTCTTTCAGGGAGCATTTTCCTGACTCTTCAGAAACAGATAGTGGTTGCACTGTGAACTCGGAAGGTAGAGATTTTAGACTATAAACAGTTGAATCTTGATTTGTGCCTTTATCTTCTAATATCTAGAGAGTGTCTGATGCGTTTAAGTCTGGCAGCAGACTACCTTGGAGTTGTTATTGTGCCACCTTTGTGACAGGCTCTTTACCAAGAAGGGCAGGAGTTTTGGTCCCATCTGAGTTGACCTCACACAGATGTCTGTTTCAGAGAGCAACAGCAGCGGCTATGTTCCACTTCTTCCGAAAGCCTCCAGAGTCCAAAAAGCCCTCTGTACCAGAGCCAGAAGCAGATGGATTTGTCCTCTTAGGTGAGTCTTTTNAAGAAACAAAATACTAATTAAATGAATTGTTTTAAAATTAGTTTGGTAATTNCATGGTCGATTTCTAAACTATGTTTTCTAATGTTAGAATAAGTTGTGTGTGTAATTTAGAAAGCACTATGGCTAAGCCTGCTTCTCTGACCCTTCCCTTTACTGTCAGGAGTTTGTGTCTTGCCAGGCAGAAAGGTTCTGTCAGCCCCAGTGGTAGTCTCTTGGAGGCTGCGGGTTTGCTTTTCCTCTCACCCCCTGAATTTACCATCAGCAAAACTTGAGAAAACCCTCAGGCCTCCTGGAAACCGTTGTCTTCTCGAGTTTGGCAATATAGTCTTCTCTCGGGAATTTATTCCAACTAAGTCTTGTTTTCCATTCCCAGTTTTTCTATTTCTTTTCTTTTCTTTTCTTTTTTTTTAAATCTATATAAAGTTAAGACATATATAGAGAACTTTGCTCAGTTTCTGTTTATATACAATTAGAAATGGCATTATCCTTTTCTCTTTGTCACCGTGTACTGACTTAGAGAACAGGACAGTGGCTCACTTGCGTGTGCGAGGTCACCTACAGTTTCTAGAGTTTGTTATGTATCTTTTTACCTTCTGCCTCTTCAGTTTGCCAGCGTGGAACATCAGAGACAAGGTCTATCCATGGGAAGTGGATCTGCTTTTGTATTGTGTGTGTAACCTTGAACAAATGTTTCATTGGTTATCAGGTGTCTACTTCGCAGGTCTCCTGCCTCAGCAAGTAAAGTTTATCTGCTGTGGGCTGCCTTCCGTATTCTGAGGAAGACTGGAGTTATAAGCATCTTTGATTGAGACTTGNAAGTCTCACAGGCTTNCAGATTTGCTATTTCATGAGGGAATTTCCAAGACTTAATGACTCTAATATGCTCAATACCAGCTGTTCTGTCTGCTATATCCAACTCTAATGGTACGTTTTCTTAAAGGCTGACATGCTGTGTTTTGAGCAAGTTTTCCCAGGACCATCTTGGACTGAGCATGATTGATATTCCCAGGCTGTACGTCTCTGTTTGAGACTTATGAAGAGGAATCACTTCCATTGTAATCCTAGGAAAACAATAAAATATACAGTGTAGTTGGTATTGCACCTTGTTCAAACGCCCCAGCAAGACCAGAGTTCCCAGTGTTAGCCGAGGCCTCCTTGTCTCTCAGGANCTGTCAGCTGAGACNTGTGTCTGGTTTCAGATGCAAAGCTTCCAGCTTCACTGATTTCCTTGAAAAAAAGAAAAGAAAAACATTTTGCAGACCTGGTGTTCTGTGGGCTCAGTTAGCTCTCTTGAAGTTTCATGCTATCAATCAGTAGCTCTGAGCTCTCATTTCCTGTCTCCTTTACCTTTTCATCTGTCACATCATTTCATTTCTCCCTCAGGAGCACTGCACAGGTTTACAGTTAAGTATAAATATGAATGCTAACTCAACAGCTAGAGCCTTTGGCTTGACATCACAGCTTCACATCTTAGTAGGACTTATAGCTTTAGGAAGCTATTTAACAATCTTGGGTGTCACTGAATATGTTATCAGTACCTACCCTATGGGGTTAGTTAGAATTAAATGAATTAATGTGCATAAAATACTTAGAATAACCTGTAAGTGAGGTGGTATTGTCACTNTACACAGAGGACTTAATTGTCCAGATTCTTCTCCTTGCATAAAGAAAATTGGAATTAGCTTGGGTAATCTGATCCCAGAGCCTGTCTTTTTAATCCCTGAACTGTTGCAGTTTTAAAATGCTGGACTGTCAGCATTTGAAATTTTTTANTACAATTTGCTTAGGTGATATAAAACAAGAGGCATGTGAAGTTGTGANGCACTGTTAACAATACGGTTACTGTAGACAATGATACCATATCAAATATAATACCATACCACATATCAAAGAGGTGGAGGAGAGGGGCCAGTGTTTCCACCATGTCCTCAGTTTTAATCTAAGTCATTAGTGATAGTTTAAGCTTTAAAAAAATGGGAATCTCTTTAGTTGTGTACTTTACCTTTTATACATGAAAGTGCTTTTAAAATAAAGGAGCATTTAGCATTGTTTTACTGTTCATTAAGTTTGGCTCTTACTTTGGNTACCTCACACTTATACTATCTAATATTTTAAATAACTAAAGTATTTTAAAACTGTTGTATAAAACTAAGGTCATCAAAGTTGAAGGCTCGTGGTATTAATGTTTCATTAATCTTAATATTAATGTAAAACACCTGTCAGCATTCAAGGACTTAAGTAACTTTTCTGATGACAGGCCTGACAGTTACTAGGAATGTTGTATTGTCTTTAAAAAAATATAATGACAAACTTTAGAATTTATTTCTTCTGGGAAGTTGCTCATTTTTGTCATGTCATTCTATACCAGTGTCTTACTGTAATATCTACTTTAGTCTCAGAGCATACCACATGAAGATACTTTGAAAAGATAAGTTAAGGGGTACACATGAGGTATTTTTAGTGATCTTATTGTTAACATGGTGCTGTACTTGTATATTCTGGAATGTGTNCTANTTACTTTTCTGTTTCTGTGATAAAACACCACAGCAGCTTACAGGAGAAAAGAGTTTATTTCAGCTTATGGTTCCAGAGGTAGAGTCCATAGCAGCAGGGAAGGCACNGTGGCCAGAGGCNGAGCGGAGGGATCACTTCTCAACTTTTCAGTCCTACACAGGAAGCAAGGAGAGAGAACTGGAAGAGCTGAGGCTGTGAACTCAAAAGCCCCAGTACTTCCTCCAGCAAGGCTCCAGGTCCTAAGCTTCCCCACACAGTACCACCTACAGGGGATCAAGTGTTCAAANACATGATGAGGTGGTACACTTTCATTAAAGCCATCCAGTTTAGCCAGCTGTAATGGCGCACGCCTTTAATCTCAGCACTCCAGAGGCANNGGCAGGTGGATCTCTGAGTTTGAGGCCAGCCTAGTCTTTAAAGCAAGTTCCAGAACAGCCAGCGCTACACAAAGAAATCATGTCTCAGGGAAAAAAACAAGACAAACAAACAAACAGAAACCAAACCATTCAGTATATATCCACATAAGATTTTAAAATTATTGTGTGAAATAGGTACATTACAGAAAATAAAAAGATTGGTTTTGTTTTCTTTTTCCCTGGCTTCTGAGTGATAAAAGTATATGACTTGGAAACAACTTCCTGACAATATGGGCTGTAGACAATTGGTTAGATTATCTCTACCTACNACTATAACCTGTTTCTAAGAAGGTCACAGTAAATTACACTGTTAAGGCGAACAATGACACCCCTTCTCTTCTGTCCACTGGAGAATCCCTTTTCCTNTAGGCCAGCATTCCTGCTTAATGTTGACTTGAACTTTGGGTTCCACACAGACCNGAGGCCCTCTTGTTGATAATAGGAATATCTAGAGTATTCATGTACAGTCAACTGGCTCATGTTTATGGAAAGTCTTTTTCCTTACTAAGATTTCTAAAGCTTTTGGCCTTTGTAGATGGAGGAGCATGCAGAATAAGAATAAAGGGAGGGGTGGTGCAGTAGGAAAACATCCTTCCCTTGTGTAATCAGNTTGTATTCACATAAGAAGGCAAGAGTTCATTCAGTAATGAAGTTGAAGTAATCCTCCAGGGTGCTCACTTNACACAAAAACAAATTGCAGTTTTCATTTGCATCACTGGGTGGCGATTTTTCACAGCCTTGTGCTACTGTTTAAAAAGCCAGCAAGCATGGCACTGTTTGTAATTACCAGGGCCTTCTTCTGTTATGACACGTTTAATTGTGCTTTTAACACATTATCTTTAAGTTGATTACAAATTTACTACTGTAATGTGCAACCTTGTAGTTATTTTAAATTAGGAAAGGATATTGCCTAGATGTTGGCATATAATTCCATCCAAAACCAGGACAAAGGCATGCATTAGCTTATTATGTTATAGCAAAAGCAGGGTAAACAGTAGCAACAAAATCATAGGATATAAAATGGAAGGAAGTAATGTAGATTATTACTGTTGCTTCCACTAATATTGTTGATCAAATATTGAATATAACTTTGGAGCCAGCAGAATGAAATTGGGCAAGCAAACTATTGTAGAGACAAAAAGAATTGGGTTATAGTACAACTGAAATCCATTACATTCTTTTTTTTCTTTATTAAGAAATTTTTTATTCATTTTACTTACCAACCAAAGATTCCCCTTTCTTTCCCCCCGCAAAAAAAACATATCCCCATCTCCCCATTCCCTCCTCTGAAAAGGTAAGGCCTCCCATGGGGAGTCAGCAAGACCTGGTACATTCAGTTGAGGCAGGTCCAAGCTCATACCCCTGCTTCAAGGCTATGCAAGGTGTCCCACCATAGGTAATGGGCTCCAAAGAGCCAGCTCATGCACCAGGNATAGTATATGCAGGCACTTCTTAAAGTAGACATGGGAACTCTTAGTTTCTNTCAAGCTACTTNTTTTGTAAAACTGAATTTAAAACTATTTTAGTAATTCATAGTAGTTTGGATTTCATCTTTAAGTATCAGTATTGAAATACATATCTTAGTTCCCCCCTTTATATAGCTTAAGTATTAAATGAGATTTTTAGAAAGTAATTGGTTGTTTTTAAGATTCNTTCCTGTTTTTAAGATTCCTCATTCTGGGAATCAAAGCATGTACATGTACTTCAGTAAGACCACTATATTTTTATTTAGGACTTTTAAAGGGTAGTCTGTTATCTTTATGTCCCCCCCCTTTTATTGAAAATGAAAACTTATCTGTGTACAGTGAAAATTTACATTCCTCAGAATGGGGGATAGTAAGTAATTTTGACTCTATGTTGAGCTGAAGGCTTTAATTATAACAGCAAAAACTAAATAGGCTTTCAGCATGTGCTTCCTATTTTAACCCCTGTTCTTACAAGACAAATGCACAGATCTTTAAAAATGTGTTCATGGATTTAAAAAGTAATTGGATCTTGATCTTCTATAGTGATATCCAGAAAAGCTCAAATACATTTAATTTTACATAATGATCTCTCTGTATTTTTACTCTTGACTTTTAAATTCCAAAGTAAATGTACAAAGAGTTTTCACTTAATTTCATTATGTAATGAAAGTTCTTATTTTCCCATTGAAAAATGTGGAGCTGTGTGTAATGGATAGAATTTTCACATTCATTGCTATTTTATTCCAGTCTAGCTGATAATCCAGCAGTGTTTTACTTCCTGGATTTGAAGATGTTGGTCCCTCTTTGGGGGTGTACTGCCCTTGCTATCTTTATGGAAGTTTAGAGCGAGAAGGGAGTGGTTGTCCAGGATAGGGGAAAGATACCAGCTACACAGACAGGCAGAGCTAACTCTTGTGTTTTACACAGTTTTAGGGAAGCCATTCATTCTTTCTGGGAACCAGTGGACTTGGTTGACTTAAATGTAAGTTAGGATTCTCCCTCCCTAATCTGTGTTTCTAATCCTTCCCATTAAGGCAGCACTTAGAGAACATGCTGGTCCTGGGACCCACCCCTGGGTTCTGATGAGATGGGCCTGGTGTTTGGCTGAGATACTAGTGCTAGCAATTTCCCCTGCAGATGATCCTGAAGGACATGCTGGGCTGAGGAATATTATAGTTCACTCTCTAGGAGTTAGTAACTGTACACCATCAAATAATATGTTAGACGCTTTGAGAAAGACCCAATAAGACAGGACATGACAGTTTCTCTTCCACTTCATTTGAACCATAAACAAATNACAAAAAGCAAGTGAGACCACAAAAATTTTGGATAACCAAACTTCTAGTAAAGAGCAGAAAGCTTCATAATTGGAATAAGTGAAGTCTATCTATACGATAATTTGGAAACTTATTTATTAAGCCAGTGGAACATTTGGGAAGCATTTTGTTAAGTAGATGACGTANGTGCACATTCCCAGTACTCTTGTAACTCTTGGTTAGTTGTAATATATCTCTGTTGTCTTTAGGTTAGATTGTTTGCCAGCTATTTCAGAGCAACAGCTAAGATTTTTTTCAAATTTTATTTTTGTCTAAAACTGTCAGGCAATCNTATTTCTGGTGTAGCCNTAGGGATGGGGGGAGTTGGCTAGGTAACTGTGATAGTGCGTTCTCAAGGATGCTTATTCAGTGTCTGATCAGGAGGGGAAATGTTAGTGTGTACATCATACTAGGAGTTTCCTCCAGAGGTTTCTTACAGGTTTTCTTAACAGTAGTTTCTATACTTGAGACTAACTGAAAAAATGTGATAAGTAGTTTCCATGCTTTTACTTAAAATTCACTCTGATTTCATCTGTTGAGGACATAAAGAAGAGACCAAGTGAAATGTCCAAGCATGGATATTATATCAAAGTAGTTCAGATAGGTTTGGAAGACCTAAAGGACTTTCTGATAATCTTCCTAACACAATTAGCTTTCTGTATCTGCAGGTTCCATATCTATAAGAAAAATATTATGTCTGTACTAAACATGTGCAAGACGTGTCCCCCTTGTGATGGATCATTCCCTACAATATATTAGATAACAATTGCTTTTGTATTAAATTGCATTNGGTTTTGTAAATAGTGTAAAGCTGATTTAAAGTACATGTGATGATATGTTGAGGCCACACACAAGTACCACATCATTTTTTATAAGAGTTTGAACATCTGAGGAACCTGATGGGATCCTGAGCTCTTTCTCTGACCAAGGTTCTCCACCATTTGCTAAGGAAGCTGCTGATGTGTAGGCCTAACCTACGTCTAACGAAACAGAATCATAGAACTCAAGCCAGAGAAGTGTTGCATCCTTCTAAACAACATGGAAGGGGTGGTATTTTAGGGATGGTGATGTTTGAGAATTGCTGAAATCATTCTCCTCCAAGGTGTTGGTGNGAGAACAAAACATTCTCAGGTGATAAGGCAAGACAATTCAGGGCCAGTGAAAAGTTGCTGTTTTGCTNGAGAGAGGGTATCAGAGTCACTGATGATAAACTTGTCTAGAAAAATACTTTNTGATGGGCTGAGGCATTAGAATTTCATTCCCCATGTAGTAAGAAACTTTTAGTCCATTTTAAAGCATCAATGATTTAATGTTTTTTGTTTCAAATTTAGTAATAGCTTTTAAAAATGAAGTTAACTTCTGTTGTTCTGTAAAGACCAAGAATTATTTAAAATTATTCACAGTATTATTCCTTGAACATATTTCTGTGTTTGGTGTGTATGCACACTAGGGTGACACATAAGCCAGAGAAACAACAGTTACACAACATGGGACTGTATGTTGTGTACCAGTTACCTACATTTGAACCTTTTCATATCGTTCAGTTTTAACATGGCACAAGGAAACTAAACTAGTTGTATTCATTTCCCTTTCTTTTCTTGCCTTGTATCCATCCTGCATTTAGGTATGGGATTGTGCCGTTTGCAGATTCTAAGAAAACTTTCAAAAGCACAGTTGGGCTGGGTGTGAGACTCATGCCTTTAATTGCAGCACTGCGGAGGCAGAGGCAAGTGGATCTTCGTAGCTTCAGGACAACTAAGCTGCATAAAGGAGATGTCCCGTCTCAAAAAAAAATAGATAAATAAATACCAAAAATTATGATAAAAACAGAGCTGGTGTGTACTTTCCTTCCCTTGCCCAGCCCCTTCCTCATGCTGAATTGTGGACTTGGTGGGGCGACTTCTAACTCTATCTTGGCCATGAAACCTGGGTAGTTGTGAAGATAACTGGAGAGCTGACCCCGTAGAGCTGGGCCCTTGAAGACTGAGGCGCTGTCAGATTGCCCTGTGATGCTTCCCTTTGAGCATCCTTTATGTGAAACACGAGTACGTTTCCATTCTGTGTGGGTCACTATTTTATTTGGTCATTTTCAGCCCAAACTAATGCAGGCACTTACCTGGAAACCATAGTAATTTGACTCCTCCTTAAGTTCTGTCATTTAATGCCTTATTTTTTCAATCAAGCTGTTTGTCAGTTCTGTCTTATTTTCCTAGTCTATGAAATGTGAATAGTTTCAGGGATGCCTCATTATGTCGTTGGGTGAAATGAAATCAAGAGGAAGTGTATATAGATTCCTGTCTGGACAAAAACTTTAATTCACTTGTTAATTCTAAGTTCAGGATTATCCTTAGCCATTTAGGCAATACTGGAAAGAAGGTTGTAGTGGCTTTACCAATGCTGTGTCCAGACTGTATTAGTCCATGTGCTGCTGTAACAATACCACAGCCCGAGTGACTGAGAATGAACAGAAATTTATTGACTCACTCTTCTGGAAGCCAAAAAATGGGAGATCAAGGGCCTGCAGGACATTTGATGAGGGACTTCTTGCTGCTTCATTCTGGTAGAAAGACAGAGAAGACGAGAAAAATAACGTGAAGTATGGTGATATTTTATCTGTGTCCCCCAGTAAAATTTATCTGAGGATCAGAGGAAAAAGGCCAGCCACTATAGTAAACACAAAAGTCATGCAAAGGTAGCACACACCTTTAATCCTATTACTTGAGAGGAAGAGATCCATGTGGATCTCTGTGAGTTCAAGGACACACTAGGAAACAGAGCCAAGCATGGTGACACACGCCTTTAATCCCAGCACCAACCATAGAGTTCTGGAGGTCTGTACANACAGACAGGAAGTGATGAAGCTTGGTGGAGAGAGGAAATGAGTTAGCAGAATAGAAAGGCATAAAAACCTGGGTAGACAGGAATTCGTTATTTTTGGAAGCTGCAGAGTTGGTGAGGTGAGGTTAGCTGGTGGCTGTTCCTATTCCTCTAATCTCTGTCAGATCTTCACCCCTATATCTGGCTCCATGTTTTTTATTTAATAAGACTGATTAGAAATATATCTACAATGAAGACACTGAACTGGGCTCTGTGCAAGGAACCTGCTCTCATAATGCACTAGTGCTCTGATAATGATGTTAATCCATCTTGAGGGTAGAGCCCTTCTTAAAAGTTCCATATTGTAATACTGTGACACTGTCACGTTTCAACATGAGCTTGGGAGGGGACAGTGTTTCCTGCTCTTGGACCAGACTCGAAGCAATTCTCTGCTTATAAGTTCTGCCAAATCCACTAAAAGTGTGCATTGATCGAGGAACCTGACTATAGAATTGAGGCTTGCTGCCAGACCCTGATGATCAGTTTGAAAAGAGTGTAGCTAGTGAGAAAGCACTTGCCTAGAAAGTGTAAGACCCGTGTGTGACCCCCAGCANGGAGACACACAACTGTTCTTTTCATCAAAAGTGNTACATACTTTTATGGCATACACACATCATATCGTTAATGATGTGTTAACTGTACTGAATCAGTGACTCACAGGAATCATTGTAAAAATTTTTGAAATTCTAAGTCAAAGGGTTAAGCGCTATACTTATGGAATGACTTAGTTTTATTTCTGGAACCTGCCATTTTCTGATACATAAGCTGAAAATATGCTTGGCAGCACCAAAGGAAAACTGTAGCCCTTAAAGTAGCTTGGTGNTAGATTACTGTGATAACTGTGATAATCACATTGTCCTTCTGTTAGTGCCATTTTATCAGTTACTAATGTGAATCAGTCTGGGAAGCTAAGTGGAATGGTCTGGAAAGACATGGAAACTACATGCAGCATTTTATATAGGTATCTTTTTGGGAAGAGAGTTTGTAGTACCTCAGATTCTTATTTAATATCTGTTACCCTAAAAACGCCAAAAGCTATCTTCTAGATGCTATTTTGTTTTATGAGGTGTTTGTTGTTCCTGTTAACAGGTACCTGCAAATTCAGCTTATGAAAAGAAAAGGTTGTTTGGGGTCACAGCTTTAGAAGTCAGTCCATGCCTGGCTGGCTTGTTGCTTCAGGGGTGTGATGAGGCCGTACATCATGGTGGGAACACATGTTAGGAAAAACACACCTTCTAGCTGGAAAGTGAAAGAGAGGAAGATGGGGAACAGGACTCCAGTATCCCCTGCAAGTGCATGCCTGCAAGGACCTGAGTTACTAGTGACCTATGAGAAATGCTATGTTCTTAAAGCTACAACATACCTAAGAGTGACACACCCAGGACCCAGCCTTTACTTTATGGGTCTCTGAAGGAGACTTAAGAACCAGACTGTTTCTTTTTTTAAAGTTAAAACTACCACAGTTTACTTGAATTATACATTAATAATTCTCAAAATATCACATTATAAGGAAGTTTTTTAAGATGATAATAAACATTTTATTTTAAAATATTTAGTATTTCATTATAAATTGAGCTATAAATTTTAATATTTTTCCATTAAAAAGTTAGATTGAGGTAGCATATATAATAATTTTTAAGACTAAAGGAATCTTAGGAATAATTTTCAGCAACCTCATATGTAAGTATTTTTGTTTAATAGTTACATATTCAAAGTAATCAAAAGTATATGTTTTTTTTGTTTGCTGAGTCAGTAAATAGAGAATAGAGCTACCTAGTTAGAAAAAAAGACAAAATTATATTTAAAACGGTTATAGTGGAAATGCTGTCTCTACTCTGGACACCTTTCTTGCCCATAGGCTTCATTTTATTGCTAAAGCTGGGTTAAATATATCACCATAGAAATTTAATTATGATTTATACCTGTTATGAAAATATGCTCATACATCCATACATTTTAATATGCTCAGTTCAGATATATTTAAATGCTTTCTGTGCCCCAACAGTATGCCGTTTCTCTCAGTTCTTCTTAGGTCTCCAAGGTTACAGAATCTTGAAGCATGTAGAGTTCAGTGTGGAACAAAATGGTATTTCTCAAGGAGTGTTTATTGTGCACCTTCCTGAAGTCAGGGAGAGGCATTGTCCTGCCAATACTGAGTAAATGTCATCTTTTCACAGTTCTGGGATAAACAAGGCTTGGGATTTCAGGCTTTTTATTCTAAAATTTTCTGTTAGCTCTAGAAAAAAAGCAGCACTATATAAGCAACTCTTAGGTAGGCGCAGTGTGTCGATGAAGAGCAATGGCTCTANAGGAAGCCGCTTGCCAGNAGCCAGGATTGCTCATGCATGTGCTCTTTTCTTCAGACATTGGGTTATGGTCATGATTTTGTGCCCTGTTTTATAACCTACATTAAAATAAATCAAACATTAATTGAAATTTAAAATTAGAACCATTGATGACATAATTTTGTTTAATGTGATAGTTTATATTATAGTTTAAGGGAATTTCATAATATACATATGACTGTGAATGCCAGACATCATTTGCTCTGTGTAAAGATTGTGCTGTAAAGGCAAAGATGGGGTTTCTTGCTGTTTATTTTCTTTCCCTTCTTACATATTCCAGATGTCCTTACTGGGTGAGATGCCTTCTCTGATGAATGAGGGAGCAAATTTGGCTTTTATCTCTCAAAGATTTTTTTTCATTGCATTGCATTTTATTGATACTCTTGTTTTATGTATTTAAAAAGATTGAAAAATCCTTCCATTGCGCTAGTCTCTGATGGTACTAAATGTTTTCTCATGTACATTGAATTCTTTTTAAGATGGTAATAAATCTATTTACCTGCTGTCAAACTAAAGGCATATGGCAATCTGACTAGTAGCCCCAGTTTGTCCCTTACTGAACTTTTACTAAATTTCTCTTAAAAACATAGAGAGAAAAAGTCATAGCCATAACAAAACTTAAGACTGACGGACACCTAGAATCTTGGGGAGAGTTAGGCTGAGAACAAACTATTAAGCTTTAAGATGTGCTATAGCAGTGGTTCTCCACCTGTGGGTTGAAACCACTTTATTCTATCACAGGCATTGCCTAAGACCATTGGAAATATCAGATTTTACATTATGATTTATAACAGTAGCAAAATTATAGTTATGTAATAGTAATGAAAATAGTTTTATGGTTGGGAGTCACCACACCATGAGGAGTCACCATGAGGAGTTGTATTAAAGGGTCGCAGCCTTAGAAAGGAATAATTTTATGATTAAGGGTCACAGCCTTAGGACGGTTGAGAACCACTGTGCTATAGCACTTAGGTTCTGCTTTCATAGATAAATTCATGATGTAAATGTTTGGAGTAGATCATAGAAATGGGTTNCTGATTATTATGGTTTGAACATATTTTAAAGATTTTTTTTAATGTGTGTGGATGTTTTGCCTGCACTTGTCTTTATGCCACATGCTAGTGTGGTACCCTCAGAGGCCAGAAGGGGACATCAGATCCACTGGAACTAGAGTTACAGACAGTTGTGAGCTGCCATGTGGGTGCTGGGAATTGAACCCGGGTCCTCTGGAAGAGTACCAGTACTCTTAACTGCTGAGCCATCTCTCCAGCCCCCCAGTTTGGGCATATTTTAAAGATTTAAAGCCATGTGCCTAATGGCTTGATTACAGGAGTAAAATAGATTGTGCTGAGAGGTGGTGAGTCTTAAAGCGGCCTAATGAGAGGAGNTTAGGACAAGCACCTTCTTCAGAGAGGATTAGTGCTTACCTCTCAGGAGTGCTTGCCCTAGGACCAGATTCTTTACTGTGAGAACAAATTATTATGAAGACAATTTGGCTTCCTCTGCTCTCTTGCTCCCTTTTGTCACCATGTGGCTTTTCTCTGTTCCACACGTTCTTGTCACTACTGTCACATGAACTATCACTATAATATCTTCCAAACATGCTGTGATACAGTCAGAGGCCCTTACCATAAACCAAATGGATGGTGTAGCCCAATCTAAGACTTTTACCTTCTGAAACTGTAAGATCAGTCAGCCTCTTTTCTTTATAAACTGCCTGACCTCAGGTGTTTAGTTATGTAAAATAAATCAGATATGGATCAAAAGATCTATTTTTCTTCCTGACTCTTTTTTCACCTCCCTGCTATGGAACAATGCATCAAATGAGTCCATAGTATATGTCAGCTTGTCAGCCTGAGCCTTTCTGGCTTCTATTATAAGAAGTAAATCCCCGTTATTCATAAGTTACCTGGTCACCAGTATTCTGTTATATCAGCACATAAACTAGTCTAAGCTGCCATCTTGGTCTCTTGAAAGCGCTTGGCCAGCAAGTAAAGAAGGTAGCATTGATTATGATTGTTAATGGGGAGATAAGCCAAACTCCAGAAGAAAAGTGGCTTGGGTAGAACTAGAGGTAGAATTGGTGAGGTAGCAGTGACATTGGGAAGTATATGTTGTTTTTCTTGTATTCCTCAGAGCTAGACAGTAAAAAGAGGAAGCTCCTACGGGAGGGAAGAGCTGCACTAAGGACAGGAAAAGCCGATGACTGCATAGGATGCTATGTGCACATTCCTGCTGCTATTTGCTGGGATTTGTGTTTGTATAGTCTTGCTGGGAGATTAAGTTGACTGTGTACTAGGCTTTAGTAAAGTAGGTGTTCTTTGTATCAGTAATTACACTTTCAGTTATTTATCTTCAAAACAGACAACTGCAGCTTCTAAAGATGCTATAGTTAGTGTTTTTGTTATGTGTATTCTATGTCCAATGTGGCTTCTGAAGGGAAAACATTGAATCACAGATCGCATTAATGGCAAGTGATTTAATGTGTTTGTTTCTATTGAAATTGTNTATTTTACAGATTCTCTGTAAATGCTTTTAATTCTCTAAGATATTTATAGCAATACTTACGTTATTTGATAGACTTAAGCTATAGTATAGGAAAGTCTCAAACTTTTCATTTCTTCTATAATAGTTTAGTAGTTTAAAATATTTCCAGAGGTGAAAAATGTCTTGGAGAAGCTAGCCAGTGTTTTATTGATTTCTCAATTTTTCATGGATGTTGACAATACTTTTATTCCCAGAATTGCTTCATGAAACCAGAACTTACAATCTTAAACATTAAGGTAATTTTTAAGCTAATATTTCACTATATTTTGAAATGTTTATTTATTTTTAATAAGTTATACAAACATATCATTTATCCTGTGATGATGTTTTATCATAATTTCAGTAATTTAGCAATTTTNGTAATAGGAATGTTGTCTTATGTTCCTTTACTTAAATTAATTTGCAAGATAGTCCTTCTATACCTATGGGGTAGCACTGTTAATTGGAAATTTATTTGTCTTCATCATATAAGAACATTCCTAAAAAATATTTAGGCTTGGTTTGCCAGTGGAGAGAAGCTCTATTGCTCCCTTCCAGGTAAGCATACACCAGTTTGTATATTTGTTGACAACCTTTTCTTCATTACAATTTATCTCAAGTAGCATTCTCAGGCTCAGCCAACTTTGGGGTTTGATTTCTAACATACAATAGTCATGCTGCATCAGATAAGGAAGGTGTGGAGGAATCAACATCTGCTAACTTTGGTCCCTCTGTCTTTTTACAGATTGAAATGACTGTTAGTCTGACACTGTCCAATTAACTTTTGCTGCATGTTTTTCAGCCATGCCCTTCCCTTGTCACTTCCATGTATAAAGCTTCCCAAATGTTTAGTCTCAGAGCAGAAACATTCAGGCTCTACACAGTCCTTGGCATTCGCTGCTATAACACATTCAGTTTCCGGCTGTGGAGTTTCTGCCAGCAGAATCTGACCCTCTTGTACCACAGTGTTGAGTGAAGAAATTCTGCTCTGAGCTTGTGCACCTCTGCAAGGACCATCAATAGTAATTTTTGTTCAACACAGACATGACATCTTTTGTATCTTATTTTGGTAATAAATATGTCATCTTTAGATTTTTATTTTTCTACATCTGTCCTCTCTTATGCTTAATTTTGATTGTATTTCCAACAGCATTTTGTAAATATATTTTATAGATTTAAAAGGCAAGGATATGAAAGATTGACCTTTATATGGGGCACTTACCATATAATAAACTAATAACTGATTTCACTTCTTTTTTGCCCTGAAGTTGGTGATACTCACTCCCTTTCAAAACAACTTTTCTTGCATTTATGTATAGGTGTATGCATGTATGCTTGTATTTGTNCATGTCTGCATGTGAGAATGTACATGCCTTGGTGTTTGTGGGGAGGTAAGAGGACCACTTGTGGGACTTGGTGGTCACGTTCCACCAGGTTGGTCCTAGGGATTGAACTCAGATCACCATGCTTGGCAGCAAGTGCCTTCTCCTGCTGAGCCATCTTGCCAGCCTGGGATTCTCTCTTTTATAGTCAAAATCATGAGGTATTTTTGTTGGTGGTGAAACAAGGCTCTTGTGTGTATGCGTGAGACAGAGAGACGGTCTTGCTATGTAGCTGAGGTTAGTCTAGAATTGACAGTTTCCTGCCTG